>JAIQCH010000070.1:0-38000 GCA_029691765.1 Entomobrya proxima
AAGTGGTTAGAGATATATATGTAGTTGGCTGAAAAAATAATAGACGATGCTTTCGTGAAACTATCATTAACAAACAACTTAATTAAATACTTGATACAATGACTAAAATTGATCAGGTGAAGCAATTTTCTTTAAAGGAACATTTGATATGGACGCAAGTATTTAACGATGATTAAAATGCCGTCAGGCGTTTTAAAACATAGACACAAAACAATATTTATTATTACCAATATATCAGGGGTTATGAAGGGTTACCGTTGTGTTATGCGCTTATCAGTTACCACAATCCTCATCAATCTATTCCCCTTAGTACTGTGCACAATGAATATTCACAAATCTTGAACATAATGTAATGGACAACTTACAAATGCGAAGGCCTGCCCAACAGCCCAGAAAAAAGGTTGGGTCTCAGGCTTCACTAGCTTGATTTAGACTTCGTCCCTCAGACCTTCCGGTTGGATATTGATGACACTATTGTTATCACTAGCACTAACTTATGATTAGTCTTAACCACATTGATAAAACAACTCTCTTGTTTCTTGGAAAGCTATGCCACTGATGAAAATGAATGCTCATCCACTTCACCAAAATATAGGAATTAGTGGATCAATATAGTCCACATGAAAACTATACTAAACTTTATTCTCTTTAGTATAAAGATGTGCAAGCAGAGCTTATTTTAAAACTATTTGGCCTTTTGTCCTGACCTTAACAAAATAACGTGACATGATATTAATTCTACAAAAACTACTACAAAGACAAATGGCTAATTATTATCTATCTACTGGAACCCTTTCTTTTTTTGTCGTCCACCCACCAAAGTCCAACTGGTACCCAAACTGAATTGCTCCTCGCTCTCTCCCAAAGCAAACTGAAACAAAAAGCAAAATCTCCCCACACAATGCTTCATTTCTTTTTACACGCGGCAGGAATACCTCTACGTGTATTTTTTACGCTCCCTGCTTTGCTCCTCCTGCTCCCTCCAGCACCTTATCGTCAGGTGCCTCTACCTAATCTGGGTAGATGGCATCAAAAAACCTCCCCTGAGCATAACCAATAATCCTTTAAATTTTAGTGGTGCTAGTTGATTGACCAAAAAATCACATAATTTAGATTTTCTTGGAATTAAATGTCTGGAATTAAACTTGGTTGCACATAATAGTTTCTCTGATCGATGTAACTTTTATTTTCAATTTGAAGTATTTTTGCAACAATAGTAAATTTTGATAAAAGAATTGCTCGTAGCAAATATTATCTAGTTATGATTTCAAAATAGTTCTTCGTAGTATAGCATACTAATACTTCAATAAAAAACAAATAATGCCACCACCATAAACAGCCCCAATTCCTTTATGGAAACTGAACACATTGCCATGCCAAACATATTTACAGGCTATGCGATTTGTTTACATATTATATTGGATGTAATTAAAAAATATTGTGTTGCTCTATTTGTGACACTATGAGTCAAATGTTTAATGAAATTGTAGGTAAAGTAACCCCTTAACCACCATGGATAGAAATCTTGTCTCATACATTTTAAATGGGAAGTTAGGGTAAGTAGAACCTTTACTTGCAGTTAGGATTTGTTAAACATTTGACTCTATACTATAGCTTGTGTTCCTGTATGTTGACATAATTGCTGGCGTACGTATAATAGCCTAAAAAGTTTTCTTGCTTTGCATTTCAGAACCGCAGTCAATAATGTATGTTTTTGGACGTGTTTACGTGCTTAAGTTTGTCGTAAATCCTGATAAATCCCTGTACTTATAACTCGTCCTAATAAACCAATAATAAATGTACTTAGGATACAATAAGAACCATCTAACGCTACCTGAATGCTTAGCTGGGTCATCGTTGCCGTAGTATTTTTATGTGCTAGATTCTAAGAAATTCTAAGAACTATTCTTCTTATAAACTTGATCTGAAAACTGACATCGTCAAACACCTCATACAAGCGTGTCTTGTATTTGGTTACAAAGCTGAATACTCTTTTATATTATTAAAAATAATTACCATTCTAAAAACCTAAAGGCAATGGCTGTGGTGGTGGTTGTTGTATGCCAGCGTAAAAATAAATTATGCCTGTCCATAATTTTCCCTGTCATTCCAAGGCATCCCTCCATTTTCCCTATCCCTCCAAGGCACATCTCCATATTCTCTGTCCCTCCAAGGCATCCCTCCATTTTCCCTCTCCCTCCAACAATTCCCTTCAAGTGCACTCCAGAAATTTTCTCTAGTTCCAAATTCCAAACGCAATTTTCACTTAGTTTGCTCTTCCCTCCTAGCTTTACCTCCAGATTTCTGCTATTCCATCTATTTTTCTTTTTATGTTTTTTTCTTGCAACGTTTTTCAATGCAACTTTAAACTCGTTAACACACTGTATTTTTTCATTTGATGTCTTCGATTCCTCACTTTCAGATTCTCGTAAATGATCAGTTTTCATTTCAAATTCTGAGTCGTTTTTAACATCGGTGCCAACCAAAGCGGTTTTATGCAAATGTTTTCGATTATCTCGAGTTTTTGGTGGCACGTCATCAGTAACAGAAACACGTTCATGAAAGAACTTTAAACGATGACAATTTCCAAAGATTTTCCGTCTATCATGTATTGACGAGAGAGAAACTATTGCAACTGGGTGGCGTTTTTGGTTCAAAACGTCAACATTTTCCACCTTAACTTCTACTTTCAGCGTGCTACTGAAAAATGAGTTCACAATTTTAACCGCTTCTTCTTTTCTCACGTCTTTAAGGCTACTCAAGCCATGAATAACAATTCTGTTTGTGTGAAAAGGCTGCTTAGAGCAGCTTGAAAGATTTCCATTTTTCACATGTTTTTCAATTTTACAGTCGTTTTTGAGAAACTTCAGTTGAAGTTCCCGACCAATTAGCTTATTTAGACACGTATCAACTTCCGACTTTATCGCAAGTATGTTTGTCTTGAATAAGTGCAAAATTTCTACTTGATCCACAGAAATTGTATCACAAGTATTTTTAACACAAGACACAAATTTCATAAACAAACATACATCCAAATTGAGTGAAAGAAGCACTCAGCTTAAAATACTTATGTTGCTGCCGTAATAATTATGTGGTGGTCATTTTATCTCACCTAATCAAAAGTCTAAATACATTTATAACCAATAAAATCATGCAATTTCAAACTTGAGCATACAAACATATTAATGTTTACGTTTGGGAAGAAGTAATAATACGATCATCTAGTGCGTTTTCTAACGCAATTCAGAAAACAGTGTGCATAATTTACTGACAATGTTGGCAGATACTTTGCAAGATCTTGAAATAAATTATGAGCTGGATTCAGAAATGTATGAGACTTTATTGGAGTTTCCAAAACTTATTAAGCTGACTTCTCTTGGGGTCACCATAACCGGTCAAAATGACGAGGAGATTTTGCAATTACGCAACTTTTCATGTTCTGAACAACTTCCCAATTTAAAGAAAATTGCCCTGGATTGTGATTCTGGAGACATTCAACAGTTTTGGAAACCGAGTTCTTCAGTTGAGGAGCTTGTAATAGATTTTGTTGATTTTGAGGAACTGGACAATCTTGAAAGCTACATTGTAGACTGGAGTGTTTTTCCAAATGTAAAAAGTCTCAGCATTATTTGCATCGCGTCTGATCTGCAGAGTTTTATAAATGGTATTACGAAAACCTGGCCAAATTTGGAGAAGCTTACGTTCAGACTATAACCCTGTGATATCGACTAAGAGACTCTGGGTCTTCGAACGCAGGAGTACCAAGTTCTTTTAGAGTACTTTATAAGTGGAGAAGATTTTGTAAATTTGGAGACAAAATATCTAAGCATGAACAAGCAAAGCACATTGTGCTCCCTAAAACGTAAGTTTATACCGATTTTTTTATAAACGATTCCAGGAAAAAGAAATAAGTTTTTGTTTGTTTCTGAAGGTCTAACAACTTTGGAGTTTGGACCTTACGAATCCTCTCAAGCTTCAGAATTTAGGCCTCTATTATCAACCGAGGCTTGGAAGTTTACTGACTTATCTTGCCGCCTTGTGTTGCTAAAGATGGAATGCCTGGAGAAAATTGTTTTCCATGATATGTTTTCTATTGGTCAGGTAAGCTATAGTGCAATCTTGATGCTGTAAAAATTTAATGTAAGGAGTTTAAATCACATGGTGTGATTTAACGTTTTTGTGTGAATTGAATTTTAGATTTCCGAACCATTTCGTTGTGAAATGCGAAAAAAGTTCAAGCGCTGGTGTTTAACTTACGTAGTACAGGAAATTGTATTGGCATTAGATAAGGATCAGCTGCTGAAAATGGACAAGATTTTAAAGTTTATAGCATTTACGAAATTATTTAATACAGCAGTTTAACTTATCTGGGCTTACATTTTTACAAACTTCACAAACATCCTGCTTCAAATAACATAATTCTAGGTTAAATTTACACTTTATATTTATTTTACACATTTTATACAATTCTTTTAGCTCTTTGTTTGCAACAGTAAAGATTTACGTGTTTCCTTTTAAATCAATTAACACTTACAGTGTGTGCTTTGACACTGGTTGTTGTAAGACATACGTTTCATATAGACAAACTTATAATTAGTGGATATTTATCTTACAATTATTACTAATAACTATTAGGATTACCATAATAAGTTGCTATCATCATATTCTACGTTGGTGATAGTTTGATTGTTTTGTACGTTTGCCTAAGTCTTAAACAAGCATTAAATACATGCTGACCAAGCTTTCCACCTGAAAACTTGACTGAATATAATGTACAAGTAATCCACATTTTTAGAGACTTACCATATTTGTGAATAAGGGTTTCCATAATAAATGCAATAAACCCTGAAGTCAAGATTATTCCATACCATTTGAGAGCCACGGATATGTTGAGCAAATTTATGGGCTCAAAGTCCGCATTAATTTGCATTGTTTTGATTTCAATTTGACTTATATTTCTAGTCGACGAATTCGACGGACGGAGTGGATGGAACAAACTACAAATATCTTATACGCTTTTGTCACATAAAACTACATAACTAAATAACAATGTATCATAAGTGGTTTCAAATATATATAAAGTGTAAATATCCTAATACATGTTATTTATCATTATCAGATCAGCAGTTACTTAACCAGCGCAATTGATTCTTCACATAAACTGCTTCCCAGAACACTGGATACCCTTGCCTATGCAGTATACAAGACCAACTTCCACACAAAAGATTAGCCCCAGATTCACAAACAAAAAATATTAGCGATAAAACAACACCACACATGTAAGTTACAAACAGTACAAAAAGGTTTCCTTTTAGAGATATTTTATATTCCGCGGTACTTCTAGATTGGAATTTATGGCGGAGGCTGTTTAATTCCAACATGATTTTATTTAGCCAATCCCAAAATCCACCTTGATCAGCGCCTTTTATCCTTTTGATAACTTTTGGTGGTATTCCTCCACCAAATAAAAATAAAAGCTTGTACTCAAACATGGTGTCTTTTGAGAGAGAAACCCAGTCGGGTTCCTTCGCTTTCGTTTCAAACGATTTACATTTCCATTTGGGCAAAATCACCGCAGTCTTGTTGCATTTAAGAAATCGCTTTTCCATTGCTTGGTGGTAAAGGTTCTCTAAGGGTTCATATGTTGAATTTATTTGACCTTTTAAAATCAAATCCTGCAGTTGTTCCCAAACTTCAATTGATTCGGGCAGTATTTTCGAATTATTGTACAAACGCTCTTCGTAGGTCAAACTGATTGGTCTTTTGTGACGTTTGTTAAAAATGACAAGTTCATTATAGAGATTTTGGACATGCGTAAAAATGTATACGTCAATAATAAAATCAGCAATCTCGGTAATACGTACATCACCTGATACATTGTGTTGACTCATAATCACTCTAGATCTATTCATTGGAATAATATCATCTTTCCAGTTTATAAAGTTGTACCACGAATATGAGTCTGAATAAATTGCAATTGAGTCTGTCTGCAAAATTGTTAGCAATTAGATCAGATAAGTACTCGTAACGAATATGCTGGAATGGTGAAATTAGATTGTTAATATTTTTACTTTTATAAGCGTTGCTTAGAATAAGTGCAACGATTGCATAAGCTGAAAGAAACAGCTTGTGGTTGGGCAGTTGTTCTATTAGAATTCCTTGTTCCAGAAAAAGTTTAATCCAACTGAATACACTGTTGTTAATGGATACTTGTTTAGTACATTTTGTCCAAATGAAGAAAGCCACCCAAGAAGATAATAAAGCTAACCAAATACATCCGTCGAATATATTGTAGAGTTCTGCAAATTCAAGGAAATGTTTCTCGGGAACAGCGCAGGCAACAAATCCGTACGCTCCTACAGGATTTGACATGGCCGCACCATAGAACCAATATTTGCTCATGTCTTTGCTCATGTCTTGGGTAGAAATATACACTGCTAGCAAGAATCTAGCAGCTTGATACAAATATATGTTTTGTTTTTTTCCACAATTAGTTTTTATATTATTTGGGGACCGGTACTTGTAAGAAACGTTTCCAAGCAGTGAAAATAGTAAAGTTATGTAAGCAAGACTGGTATGCTCTTTTATGTTTTGTATCTTTTATGTTTCTCATTTTTGGGATTTCACATTTTCCCAGAAACTTCCAGAACTTAAACGCATTCATAGAGTCGTTCATTAATGAATTTGAAGTAAATTGTAAACAATTTTTAACTTTTAAGTACAACTCAATACGTCCTATACAAGCCACAAGTACTGAGAAAATAAATTTGTTCGAATTTTAGTCTTACGTTTTATCCTTTATATTTCATGTATCCTAGCTAAAACAAACTTTGCTTAAATATATGACTACCAATTAAATTGTATTAGGAACAAGAACCCGTAAGCAATTTTTTTTAAAGTTCAAACCAATTATAAGACAATTTGTAGTCTCAAGACACTTACCTATCTTGAATTGATTTGAACATCACAAATGTTTACAAAAAATATGTACTCCATTAAGACGGGAGAAATTACATGAGAGTTTATGTCATATATTAAATATCTCATGCTAGCATGCCTCTACATCATTTGACATTCTAAACAAACAAGCAAACATTTGCTTTTGAAAAGCACACAACCACCAGCCGAGTATAATGAAATTGATGTTAGCCATAATATTTAGTTGATTAATTATTTATTTGTTAAGAAGATGTACACAGCTTAATAAACTGTTTTGAAGTACTATATAAGCGGAGCCTCCGCTGCGGAGTTGTGTATGGAGTGTTGGGCAAATACGAAAACTTTAACATGCTTAAACCCAAAACAAATAAATTACAATTCAAGTGAGAGTCTTTTGAGTGATATTTGAATGTTTTTCGTTCATTAAAGGATGGGTTTGCTGTTTGTTTATAAAAAGTAGCGGCCATCTAAAATTAAAAGGGTTCAGTACATTTATTCTACTACATTTATCGCACATAATTTTCATGGACCATTGGAGCAGTGTATGGAAAATGGATACAGAAATCAGAAAGTGTGGTTTGCTCCAACGCAGAAATATTACCCCCTACTACTATTCTGTGCGTACGAGTTTATGCAGAGCAGAGCTACAGAAAGCGCTGATAACTTAAGTGGTTGCATATTCAATAGACTGGAATAGAGCAGTGCTCAGTGTAGGTTTCTAGGCAGTTCTGTAAAATATGCAACATCCCGAGTTAGCAGCACTTTCTATAGCTCTGCACTGTATAAACTCGCACGCTAAAAAAAGCTGTGGTAATATAATTTGCGTTCGAACAAGCCATTTTGGGTACGTTAAAATGCATGCATGTGTAATGTATCCTCACTATTTAATTGAGTACCAGCCTAAAGAAGGGTTAAGCCATTTAATAATGTACCAATTTTATTTACAAGTTTTTCAAACTTATTTAATTAATTTTTAAATTAACTTTTTTAGACTCTCTGAAAGCTCTTAAAAATCTGAACAATACAAAATGCATATAGCTTTCTTAAAGTCGTGACGTTTTTCCCAAGAAAACATTTTAAAACTTTTTTAGTGACTTTAATGGCGATAGTTGTCAACATTCTGAAAAACTTAGCACAAATATGTTCAAATCATACAGGCCACAGCTTTCTGTACAGGTTGAAACTAATAGTTAAGACTCCTAGGAATTGTTTTTATTGAAACTAATCGAATTGCACTAGCATTTCAAGAATCGTTTCCTAATTGTCAATAATACATCAATGTTATGGTGTGGTGATGGATGTTTGTTATGTAAATATGTGCTATGCATATTATGGCTTTGATTCAATAAGCTTACGTGATGTGCAAATTGTTAAATGTGCTTTTAACCCTACTTTTTTCATTTCTGGTTAAACTTCACAGTATTTAATGGTTTTTCTGATATGAGTGTTTTGATGTTATGTTATTTTCATAATACTTGGCTTTATTGCTAGGGTAACCAACTGCAATTTCATTAGAAATGGTTCAGCTCTAAAAGAATTGTATTTGTAGGAAGCTTCAGTAAACCTTTTTGGACAGAAATCCCATAGCTTTGTATTTTTTATTGACCATAATTGTGTATTAACGTTGTGGTCACAGTCACAAATTATCATATTAACTGGTCATAAATAAGTATTGAAGTAATAAGTTTGAAGTGACTTAGATTACGCAGAAGTGTCAACATAAGTTTGTCTTAATTTAAGTAGTAAGCCTTGTTTTTGTTTTTCAGAACAGTAAAAATATCTCTGCACATATTTGCTAAAAGAACTATTTATTAAACAAAACATGTTACAGAAAAATTGGCAAACAGATTAAACAAAATCAAACAAAATAAAATACTTTTTCTATTCCTAAGCCGCTTATATAGAAATTATTGAAGCACAGCAATTGTTTAAAGGGACTATGCAACCTAAGGGCAAAAATTTTGACCTCCCAGTGTATCGCTGATTCTGATAGAGCTTATAAAGCTCTACAATTTTGCAATTTAAAGTATGTCATTAATTCTTAACGTTGTCGAGATATAAACGAGTTTGTAATTTTAGCTCCCATAAGGCTTTATAGTAAACATCATTTTTTCAAAGTCGTGTCTACCCATCGCGCCCACTTTTGATTTTTGATGTTGATAGCAGTTTAGAAAAAGCGTTAAATGAGGATGTTTTTTAGAAGTTACTGGGGTGGTCTTCTTGCAAACGTCGAAGTTGTGGTAGGTCAAACATGGATGTGTTTTTTCGGAACAACTTTCTTTTAAATCATTGCAGCTTCCACTACGCACCTCCGGTTTTCAAAGTTAATAGCAATTTTCCAATCGAAAAAAATCGAAATCCAAAGGTGGGCCAGGGGGTCAATCATAGGCTTGAAATAGGGCTGTTTTTAAGGGTTCTCTAACAGCCCCTCCAAAGTTAGAGATTTATAACTTTTGTAAATAAAGACATTTTGTCCTGATGTTTTCTGCGATAGAATCCTTAGAAATTACTCTTTTAAACGTCTCTTAAACTCTTACTACGTCAACAGGTGAAATTTTGTTTATTAGCAATAAACGTTTATTATAGGTTTTACGCATATAAGTTTATATGTGACGTTATACAATGTAGTATGTAGATTTCAAGCTATTATTAATATTAAAGATATTAATTAATTAAATTCCATCAGAATACGTATACCAAAAAATTTTAAATGCATGCATACCTATGAGTAAAGTAAATTTTAGTTTTTAAAAGACTTTCCCCGCCGTGTATAATATTTTAAAACAATGCAAGATCCTTTTATAAAAGTTTCAAGGGTGGTAGAAGGATTTTTAGATGGGAAGGAGATGGGAAGGAGATGGTGGTGGTGGGCTTATTGCTTGGGAAGTTGGATGGGAAGGAGATGGTGGTAGAAGCGTTTTTAGATGGGAAGTTGGATGGGAAGGAGATGGTGGTGGTGGTGTGGGCTTATTGCTTGGGAAGGAGATGGGAAGGAGATGGGAAGTTGGATGGGAAGGAGATGGTGGTGGTGGTGTGGGCATAATAATATTATTAATTTATTAATATACATTGGCTTTTCCGTGTATACCTGGCCAGAAACTGTTTCGGATAAAAAGTGATTCTGAGCGTTACGATTAGTATATAGGCTATTTAAAGAACAGAGGAGAAAACGGAGCAAAGCAGTAACAGAATCTTCATAAAAAATAGGAAAGAATCAGGGGTACACAATATGTGTCATGTTATGCTATTATTTCATATCGCCGAAGCATATAATATTGAAGTGTCGCTATATGTATATACCATCCATCGCTAAATATTATGCTGTTGAATATGTATTCCTGGTCGTCTGGCTGGCTGGCTGTTGAATAAGGTAAGTATGCTCCTTTTATCTATTATACTATATATATGATCATGCTATATGCGCTCCCACATCATCTTAATCAGAATCATCAATTTATGAATTATAGCAAAAAGAACATGTATGCGCGTTATAGTACTATATATGAATTATAACTCCATATCATTTGACTTCTTACATCATCATGCATTCAAATGACCATCATCAATAAATGTAAAAATCATCAAAATAAATTGGCGATACACAAAAAATACATTTTACAAATTTTATTAAAGAACAATCATCATCAACTTTTTAATATCAAATTTTTATAGACTACCAACTACTATTTATTTCAAATATATTAAATTGGGCCCAATGGTCTACTGGTATGATTCCTACCCTGGGAGTAGGAGAATTGGGTTCGATTCCCAATTGGGCCAAATATATTTTTATATCTAGTTAAACATAAAGCAATAAAACTACGAATACATTTTTAGAGAGAAGCCAGTGCATCTGTCAGCTCAACAAAAACTTTTTTCGGTATTGTAACTTTGCTACCGCCCCAGAGTTTACCCCCAAAAATTATTCTCTTACAAACAACTTTCTGCCACATTCTAAAATACAACCCAACTTTTAGTTGGACTGGACGAAGGAAAAAATTACTGGCGTTTATTGTTGTTACATGATTCCAAAACTCTGCATCTGTTTCCTTTTCTCCTTCTTCTACTCCATCAACATGAAACACTTTCCTCCCTCCAACACTACAAGTTTGAGTGACAATTTTTGCACACAATGACTGCATTTGAACGACAACATCTCTCAAGGATGATAGCGGAAAATAAAATTTTACTGGGTCATACCCATCAGCATACACTCTAACTATAAACACATTATTATCTTTTATATAAATATTGAAAAATGAATTTACTTTGATCATAGAGAAATTTCCAGTATCCATGTTATCCATGGTACAAAATATTTTATTGAAATCGCTGTTGAGGGTTTCGTCTTTATTTGCTCAGACTCCTCAAGGCCGTGGAGCGAATTCGAAATAGTTTTAAAGAAAAGGATGACAAAAAACGAATTTCTTAACGGCCGACCCTCTAATTATTTTGGGCCCCGGCTAATCCGGCTAAATCTATTTTTCTTACAAACTAGAAATTTTATACTTACAAATTACATGCTAAACAACTTACAACTCCATTTCCATGAATGGTAAAACTAAATCTACAGACGCGTCTACATGAGAATTTTTTGTACACGAAGAATAAAAAGAACATCCTTCCCAACAATCAATCAACTCAATAACATTTTGTGCAATAATTTCTGGTTTGTAAAAATTATTTTTTTCTGACTCGTCTTCCGATTTTTCTAAATGTGCAAATACCTTACACATCAATTTATTCTTCAGTACTGCACTATTCTTTTCAATTTCATATTTTTCCCTAAGAGAATAATAAAGTAAAACTGTACTCGTGAAAAAACTTTGTGACTTGAGTTTATCCTCTCCAAACAAATAAACAAAGTTAAAATAAAAATTGAAAACTGGATATCTACAAAGGTTTAATGGAAACCTAACCTCACTTTGTAAAAAATCTCTTAACCTTTCATATTTTTCCTCAGACATCATCATGAGTTTTTAAAACTTAATACAAAACTTTTACTGGAAAATTAAATGACTTTGATTTTCACAAATTGATTTTACTGAACAATTTTTTATGAGTTTTGAAAACATGAAATGCAAATCAGAAGTAATATACCATGCTCCTCCTCTATCTTTGCTCAAATAATTTTCTACAAATGGGAGAACGATATCCCTAAACTTTTCAAACGAAAAAGAATTTTCTGAAATAATTTGTTCATACAAACTAAAAATCTCTTTGTACAACTCTTCTGACAAGCTAGTTATCTCTAACCTACAAATAATTTCTCTCATAAACCCATAAACAGGATATTTACAAAATGAATCAGAAATGTAAAACGAACATTTTATATTCTGAGCCACGAATAAAAGTACCTTATCCTCACACTCCTCGCATTGTGTGCATGTTACTTGGTTGTGCCTCCGCTCGTACTCAATGTCCTCATCTGCGGTTCCTTCCTCCTCTGAGCTGCTCTCGCTTTCGCTGTACTCATCCGAAAACATGCTCATCTTTCCTCCATAATGACAACAAAGTCGGGATGCTGATGCTCATCTCTGCATGGTGATAACAGGTAACAGTCATTCCAGGATTCCACAAGCTCTTCAAATATTTTGCTAGTGTACACAAGCGGGTGATAATGCTTGGGTATATTTCGGGAGACAAACGGATCAAAGTTGATGTGAAATTCTAGCAGCAACCCAAGCTCAAAAACGTTATCGGTTGATAAAAAGTAGTGCAAAAGATTTTTATAGGCAGTAAACAAATCTTGAAAAAATGTTGAGCAGTTTATATTTTCTTTTCCAATAATGTTCCGAATGTTTGCATACAACTTAAAAAATGGAACAGCACAATAGTTTTCTTGGACTTGGTCAAACTGTTCTTGTGACACACGCACGCGTGAATGACTCTCCATTTTATTTGAGATCCCACTTTGCACATGGCTTTTCGAGAAACCCTCTTTTTAACTCAGTGTTGATCTCTACAAACATGGATGATATTTTTTCTGCCACATTAATAGGCAGCTTTTTGAGTTTGGATGGTGACACAAAAAGATTGCACAAGTGCCCAACTTCTCTGGTGAAAAATACAAAGTTGGTCAGTTGGAAGAACGAAAAGTCTAACTTGCTTTCAAAATGTTCTTCAAGCAATCTTTCATAACTCAACTCGGCTTGATCTAGAAACATCCAATTACTAAAAGCTTCTTCCCCATAAATCTCACGGCAACCCGAAACAAAAGCCAGGTATGGTGCTTTGCAGAATTTTTTAGGAAAACTTAAATCGTTTGCAGTATAACAAGCAGAAATTTCTTCGTAGAGATTTTTGTATTTTTCAGGAATACAGGTGCAAGAGGGTTCCCAATCGCTGTTAACCATTTTGTTCTTTATAAAAGTTCTCAATCAGTTTCCCACTTTACACAATGTTTTGTTGTGATTCCCTTATCCCACTCGGTCGTTAGCTCAAAGTAAAAAGCACAAAGCTTTTGAATTACACTCTTGTCCTTTGTTTCACAATCAACAAGCATATCAATCCGATGTAAAAAGTAAGTGTAATTGTCCAAATCTAATTTACTATTTTTATATATTTCTAGAGCCACGTAATCTTCTAATAAAGTACTGTACACATCCAAGCCTTCATCAATAAGATCTTTGTCGTTAAAATCTGAATCTCCACTAATAAGATGAAGATGATGAAAAAATATCATCAATGGTAGTTTACAAAATTTTTCTGGAAACACTTTTAAATGTTTACTGACAATGTGACAATCACTTTTGTATTTTTCAAGTTCACACTGACACTCGCGTTTCCAAGAGCTATTCACCATTATTTAAGATTGTGGTTCTGGTGCCATTCTCATTAGATCTTTACAGTTTTTAACAAGAAGGATTGCATGTTCAAAAGATAAAAATCCGTTTGGACCTTTCCACAAACGCATCGCTCCGTTTCCAGATGGATACTGACGATAATAATCTTCAGAGATTTGCTGCCACATTCGAAATCCAACTTGATTAATACAAGTTAAATAGGGGCGAATATGGAATTTCATAATCTTGACACATTGATCATGTTTCCACCAGTCATCCCGTGTAAAATATTCTGATGATGTCTTCTCATTATGTTCAGGCATCTGCCAGCCATTTTGAGTTTTTTCTGCTTTTGAAAATATCTCTTCCATCCTCTGAACAAAGGCATCGAGCATCACGCTTGGAAAAGTAAAAACTAACGGTTTTCCACGTTTCCTCAAACAAGCAATAATAACATTGTCTTGTGCTCCATCCGTATATCGCTTCAACAGAATAGAATTGCCAATGCTCAATGTTCCTGGGGTGCTTAAAAATTTGCACATGTCCTCGTGTGGGATTCTCTGTACTTTTGTCACGTTGTGAGTGACGTTCAAAGTAAGCTCTTGCTTACCTCCTTCAGTATCTACAATTTCACGTGGGTACGATCTCTTTAAACTTTTGCTTGACTCCCCTCCACTTGACTTTGTCTCAATTTTCTCCATTCTTGGTGAAAAATCGAAAAATGTTGTGAAAAAAAATCTGTATGCTTACTCGATTAGAGTCAGAATCGAAATGACGATATTTATAATCTTTGAGACCCCACTGCTTTATTTTGACGATATTTAATTTTCATCATAGTAATTCATGCTGCTTCTCATCTTTCTTGTCATTTCGTTTCAGTCAGTCGAATGTGATCTTTCATAAAAATGGATACAAAAGTTCTTGGTTGCCGTGATATTGATGTTTGACTATAACCGTTCTCGAAATATATATAAAAGAGAATTATCATATTATAAAAACTTTATAAAAAACATAAAACAATACGCAGTACACAAAGAGTTTCCCTTTTCTATGATGACACGCCCATTGACAGACTCACAACAAGATTGCATGGAAGTATTCAAAGTGTTTGTGAATCGAAGTTTAAAAGGAGAACATTGTTGTATGCGCATACTAGGCCAAGCTGGAGTTGGGAAAAGTAACGTGTTACTAAATATTGGTAAGTATCTGTCAGAACGTGACATTAAATTCCACTTTGTTTCGCCTGTTGCCATTGCATGTGCAGGAATCGGTGCAACTACAATACACCACCTACTTGGCATATATAATATTAAGCAGACATGGGCGTCTATGGTACATGACAAGGTTCACCCAAAAGTACGTGAAAAGTTAAAAGGCACACTAATCTTATGTATAGATGAGTGCTTTTTAATGGGTGCTCGTGCATTAAGCATGTTATGTAGAAGAATTGCATTCATAACAGAGAAAAATGGAGGGCTTCCTTGCTCTATTTGCTTCATTGGAGATTCTGCGCAATTATCGGTTCCGATGGATACTGCATTATACGATGAACCACATCCGCATCATGATGAAATGACACTTGAAGGTTTATCGATTTATCAAAACGCAGAATATCATTTTGAATTGACAACCAACGTGAGACAAAACACTGATCCCATCTTTCAAGGCATACTACAACGCATGCATGATGATAAAACAACAGAAGCTGATCTTGAAATACTTTCACAGAGGATGAGTACAAATCTCTCTGAGGAAGAACTTGTACCATTTATTGACAGTCCACATGTTTTCTACAGTAATAGTCAAGTTGAAAACTGGAACAAACTATATTTATCTTGGTCAGACATCCCAGTAAAAGAAATAAAACCAAAAATTGTACCAACATCCTGTGATCAGTGCATTCAACTTTTTCCAAAATTTTATGCAGGCATTGGTGTAAAAATTGCTTTGCAAAGAAATTTTATTGTAGAAAAAAATTTATGTAATGGAACAGAAGGGTCAATCGTAAATTTACATTACTTGAATGACAAACAGGATCTTCCAGAGTTCATAACAATCAAAGCACCAAAATATACTGGTGCTCTTCTCAGTGAAGATAGATCCATCCCTATAATCCCAATCGAAGAACAAATCCAATGCCCTCACCAAAATAAAAAGCTCAAAGTAGTTTACTATCCAATTAAAAATTCTTATGCTCGAACTGTTTTTAAAACGCAGTCGGCAACACTAAATAGTGTAGTTATTGGGTTTGATGGTTTTAAATTTAAAGATAAAAGTATATATACAAGTTTGAGTCGGTGTGTTGCGCTAGATAAACTAGTAATTCATTCTCGGCAACCACTGAAACATTACTTTTTCAAAAATAATGTGTAAAACTAGCAAGTGTGATGTTTGTGACTCTAACTATGACGAATGTGAGAATATTGGGAGCTTATTTGTTGACATTTGTCCAGACTGTATGAATAATGATAGATTCAAAGGACCTTTAGTTTGGTTAGAAAATGTTGTACGTACCAATGGTATAAATTTTCTGTCTGAATACCAAAAGTTTGAAATTTTTTATTCTGGCCTACTAGAAAAAATTTACTTGCGCGACAGAATAATCCGTCGATTACGAAAAGTTTTGTCAAAAAAATTTTCCTAAAACCAAAATGGTCAAGAAACAGACTAAATTGAAGTTGGAGCAGGGGTGTAAGAAACGCCTGAAACGGGCATTCGAATGTGGAATTTGTCATTACAAGACAAGTGACATTGAAGATCTGAATTCTCATGTGAATAGCATACACTCTTGTTCTCGGTGTGGATGCTCATTCTACAACAAACATTTTCACACATGTGGAACATCTTGCACACAGGATGATGACAACGATATGACGATACTCATTCCAAAAGATGACAACGGGAAGGATGTGTTTACCGAGGAAGTGGTATCATTTAAAAATTCTATTGCAACTTATTCATACGATTTCACAGAGCTGGATATTCCTCTTATCGAGGATGCTATAAATCATATAAAAAAGCCATTGCATCAACTTTTATCACAATACATAAAAATTCACTCTGGAATTCGCATGAAGCTTGTGCTTACCATGCTTTTTGATTCACCAAAAACAAAAACTGCAATCGAAAAGCGATATCCATCCCCATTACTTCCCGTACTTCATAGTAATTTTATTGATGATGCTGTCGATACAGCTGCAGAGTACATTCATCAGCTTACCCAAATAATGGCACACCAACTAAGTGGGTTATTGCTTCTTCAAGTTTTGAACATGACATTAACAATTACACAGTACAGACCAAAAAGTGCACAAGCATACCTGCCATTGCCTGTCGAAATGAAGAAAAAAGCAGGCATAATAAACTGTAAGACAGTGAAAAGCTGCTTTCTGACATCTGTTGCTATAGGGGTGTATATAAATAAAATGAAAGATGCTCGCGGAAGGCTATACAGTGAGCTTCGGGGATATGAGAAAGCAAAAATGAAAAGACAAATGGAAAAGGAAGCATTCTGGAAAGAAATAGTAGAGAACGAATTTCAATTTTGTGATGATCTTATTGGTCAGGACTTGACTTTGATTAATTTGTTTGAAGAAATGTTTAAAGTTTCAGTTAATGTTTATAAGTTTTCACCAAGAGCAAAAAAAATTGTACCTATTAGGCTTACAAAAATAAATGTGGAGCGTCATGTAACACTTTTGCTTTTAATGAGATCACATTTACCAAAAAATCAACAAAAAAACTATAGTGCTCATATGCATTTTTGTACACTCGTATCACCAGAATCTCATTTCTCATGCAAGTCAAAAGGCTATGCTGGTGTTTGTCGTTTCTGTGCTGGGTTCTTTCGTGATAAAAATCATGAATCCAAATGTTTTAAAAATGATTCATCATTAAAGTTTCCCCGTCATGTACAATACAAGTTCACTGGCTTATTTCGAACATCTATACCAAGATACATGTTTTTTTATGATTTCTTGTACCAGTCAGACAATGAAGGGAAGCTAGTTGTGGCTGGTTATGGGTTGGTGGGAATTTCATCGGAGATGCAAGAACTTTTCAACAGTTTTTACATTGGCTCAGACGCGTTGAACAGATTTTTTGATGAGTTGTTGGTGAACTCGTTTCATTATCTTGATAAAATGGTAAAGGAAACGCTTCCACTGAGACCAACGGCACAAGATATACGAAACGTAAGATCAGTGAAATCATGTTTTAGCTGTGGGGAGAATTTTACAAGTACCAACCCAGCAGTATTAAATCATCCTCATTATCCAAATCAGTTCAACTCTGGAAACAAGATTAATTATCCATGCCAAGCTTGAAATATACTAATGGTGTGCAAAAAAAGAATCATGGTCTATGGTCATGGATTGACACGGCAAATTCCATTTTTGATAAAAAATTTGACAGAGGAAGGACTATCTGAAATAGCAGTTACTCCGCATCTCGCTAGCGACTCGTTCATTGCACTCTCGATAAAAAGAAAAATACAGTTTATAGATACTGCCATGCATTTCAATGATGAATCACTACATTCTCTCATGGAGCAAAATGACAATGAAGATTTGTACTTGCTTCGTGATGCATGTAAGGACGATCACGAGTTCTCTCTACTCCGTAACGGATTATTATTTCCACATACATACGTAAAAACTACATCTGACTTTAAAAAGGGGATGCCGCCGATGGAAGAGTTTCAGGATATTTCATGCCTCAACACTTTTTCAAAAGAGAAATATGCCAAAGTTGTTTCAACTTATAATATTCTTGGATGTACAAACTTGGAAGAGTATGGATTTTATGTTTTAAAATCTGCAGTTTACGGTCTGGCGTCAATTATGACAAGCTATGGGGTTTATGTTTACAATTGCTTTGGCATGCACAGTCTTTATGATTTCAGCCTTGCTTCATTTGCGTGGGCATGTGCACATTATGTGAGTAAAACAAAGTATCAAAACCTTCAAAATGATGATACTAAAATTTTAAGGTGGGTGGGGGAACAATTAGTAGGTGGTTTGAGCATTTGCAATGCTAATTATGCGAGGGCTACTTCAGAAAGACTTGGTGATAAACTTGAAAATCCCGAAGATGCATCTGAGCTGATTTATTGGGACATACGATCTAGTTATTTATCCGCACTTGGTGGAAATCTTCCATTTTCAGACTATAAAATCTATGAGGCGGATGAAGTAGCTGCATTCGATTTGAATATTTTAGGCAAAGACAAAGAAATGTACTACTTTTTGTGCTGCGATTTTCATTATCCTGAGAACGTTCGGAATTTGACGGCTGAGCTACCGCTTGCGTTTTCAAGAGAAAAAGAAAATATAAATTATACAACTGATATTCTCAAATTGAAAAACGATATCTTAAAAAATAATACGGTAACACGAAAAGTAAATCTGCGACTTGAAGATAAGACATCAGTGTGGGTATCTGAAAGAAACTTGAGAATCTTTCAACAACTTGGTCTGGTACTTACAAAGATCTCTGGTGTAGTATCTTATAAGGTGAAGCCTCACATGTCGAAATTTGTAGAAATGTGCGTGGATTATCGCCGTACCGCTAAAAATAAATTTTATGCCAACATAATTAAAAGCATTGGTAACCTGAGTTCCATGAAGTCATTACAACGTTTAGAAAATAACAGGGTCGCAGTGTGCACTACTCAAAAGCGAGCGGATTTTTTATTAGGAAAGACTACATTTATCGATGCAACCCCACTTGGTAAAAAGTTGGCATTTATAACGCTGAAAAGAAACAAATCGCTTGAGGTAAAGAATGCCCTAATTGGAAATCATATACTGCATGAAAGTAAAAGTCGACTTTATGAGTATTTTTATTTTTATATTAAAAGTGTTTGGGGAGAGCGTGTTTCTCTTTTGTTTTGTGAGACAGACTCGTTGGTACTTGCAGTAAGAAAAGCAAAAGATTTTTACAGTGATTTACGAAAGCTGGAAGAAATTGTAGATTTTAGTGGAGTTCCCAAAACTTGTGAGCTTTATGACGATAAAAAGTCGTACACCCCTGGGTTTTTAAAATTTGAAGGTTTTTTTCTGCGTTCATTCGTTGCATTGAGATCGAAATGTATGTCTATTCTCGAAGAAATCCCAAACTGTGCGTATCACGATGCCAAGGCGACATGTGATAAATGTACAATTCATACGGCAAAAGGAATAAAAAAGCAAATGATCACACACCAACGGTATCTTGACATCCTGAATCGAACCTCAAGTGGGAGACTCGACTACAAAATAGTCGAACGACAAGGCGTGCATCTTCAAATTTCTAAAAAAAGCAGAAATTATTTTACATTTTTAGACGGAGAAAAGAATATTACAATACTTTAAAAATGGCAAGCCAGGTAGGGAAGAAAAAAGTATCATTTTCTCCTGCGGTGATCCATTATATTAGTGAAGATTCGTCACTTAAAGAGTATCGTAAACCTTACTGGGCTTTTGTTGCAGTTGATAGGCATAGGTTTATGGAACGAATAAGAACAACAGAGCTTATTATTAACCCAATTCTTGAACAGCATATTAAAATAGTTGATAAAAACAACGAATGTGTGCAAAGAAAACACATGTGGGGGTTATGTTTTCGTTTTTTTGTGTACATGAAACAGATTTTCAGTTACATCTTGTGCAAAATAAGTTGTGTTGGAGCCAGAATCTTTGTGTGATAAGTGTAATAGTTTTTAAATAATAAGTTGTGTATAATAATATTAATATAATAATATTTTAAGAGGTACTTTGGGAACAACGCGGATTTTTTTTTCACATGAAGCTTGGCAGCGGATGTGGAAAATATTATTATTCGTTACTTTGAACTTTTTGTAGTCTAAATTGTGGTTTATCGGGAAACAGTTTTATTGCACAGAGTGTCATGATCAGTCCTACAGACGTTGTCTTTCTGCAGAATACATTTTAGAATTATAAAAGTTACTTTTTTCTCAAGTAGTAATGGATTGCAAAAAGATTTTTGTCATCATTGTAGTTTTGGGATTTGGAAGTTCAAGTTATCTCACAGATTGCTTTTCCTGTCTAGATTTCAATTCTTTTTATGTTCGTACACTGTTTCCTCATTCTGAACACGAATTTGTGTGTGGAAATTCAACTTTGGATGTACCTCTTGGTACCGTAATATTAGCACAGGCTTGTAATTACTTTGAGTGTTTTCATTTGAACGAATTTTCTAAAGTAGTGTTGGATAAAAATTTAATTTGTAAAAAGAAAAATCTTGTTTCTTCAAGTGATGATAACAGGGCTGCTATTGCTCTACTTGAGCTTTTAATTATCCATGCGGTGATATAGTTTTTATCATGAAAACATCAGTCAAGCAACACAGTAAAACTGAAAGAGTAGAAAAAAAGGAGATAGAAAAGGGTTCAGAGACCAGCATAGTAAAGCGAAAGGAAAGTAGTGTAGGTTTAGGAAAGGGAAAGCAGATTTCACGGATAGGGTGTGGAAAATTCAATTTGATCAAAATTGCATTAGCTGATCATAAGCGAGAGTGCACAAAGTGTTTTGTGGCATTTCAGAAAAAGGTAAAGCTTGTTGTTGATCCATCTTATAGAGAAAATGATGATTTTGACAAGTTTTCAGAATTTATGTATAATACTGCATGCAGCATAATATCTGATTGTACTCTGGAAGATTTTTCTAACGAAAGTTCTAAACTTGTAGATAGCTGTTAGTAGCACCAAAGCGGTTTGAAAATGGATAAGGAAAGCGTGGCGAGAAGTGAAATAACAATTTTTGATTACACCTATGCTGATTTATTTCGGGAACAAAAGTCAGAAGCTGGTACGGATATTGTGGAAGGGCATTCTCCTGGCAGAGTACGTTATAGTCTGAGCCAGTACAAGCATTTATACGAGGATGTCTGTTTTGTTTGTCTTGCAAGTTTCATTGTTCGATACGAATTCGTACACGGAGAAAAAATTGTTTTGTGTCCAGAAACTGTAGAGAAGCTTGTCAGATTCTTCAAGTTTACACAAAATATTAAAAATGTTCATCGTAACGTACATGAAAGTAATTCCTGCTGCTGCGTGTCATGAGCCAAGTTTCCAGCAGTTCAGATTTTCCGCTGATTAATACATATCAGTACGTGGATAACGGTGTCAGCAGTAGTTCCAACACTTTGTCAACCTGGGAAGCGGAAGAAGAATACAACGAACAAGTAAGTAGTAGCTCTGCTTCAAATATAATATGCAATTGCTTTGGTGTGTGTACTGAATTGTATCACTTTTCTGGATGGAGAAGGACGGTTGAGAGTATTGTAGGTAGAGTTGCACCTCGGGATCGTTGTAAAGAGTGCATTGTAATTTTTGTATGTAAAAATATAGAAGCTATTCATAGAGTATGTGCAAAGAAGGAGAGGTCAGCTTTTCTTTGTGATACGTTCATATTATCTCTGGTTAAGATTTTTAGAAGAAATAATAATAGGTTAAATTATTGCAAGAATCATCACACAAATCCTCCACCAGATTTTTATTGTATTTTTTGTTATCGCGAGTTGTTTAAAGATTTAGAAGCTAATTTTAATTTAAATGTTACTGAGCGACTTCTTGAAGTTGGTAATGAGATAAGTAAAGTTCATGTTTCAAGTGTAGAAAATTGGAACAAGTGTACAAATGGATGTAGAGTTGGGTTACGTAGGCAGCACAACTATAGATAATACAGATATTCCGAAAGAAATTGTTGATTTTAAAATATTAGCTTCTCGAATAGATGTTTCGGAAAAAATTGAAGGATATTGTAGGGATAATTTAATAAATGAGAAATGTTTCATTTGCTTTTCTAAATTTAGTAAGTTTATGTTTTGTATGTTTTATAAATTTAGATTTAGTATTGAAAGATTTCGTAAAATAGTATTTGATACGTTAATGTCTAGGATAAAATTTGCTTATGAGGCATTACTTAAAAGTTTTGAAGAATGTAAAGAACAACATGCAGAAACTTATGAAGGCGGTAGGTCTTGTTTCAAGTGTGAGGCAAGAAGATTTTTAATAATTGAACGAGAATTTAAGACGGTGTACGGAGAAGAGTGGAGACCTGCCTTTTTGTTTGGCTCGTCAGTGTCGTACCTTTTATTTTACACAGAGACGACGTGGAACGATTGTGCAAATGAATGTTTTCGATTTGAAATCAGAAGCATAATACGTCATGAAATTGTTCATTTAATTTGAAGATGAGTTGTGCATGCCCGTCACTTTTTCAATCTTCATATTCAGCCGTGACAAGTGAAACACGTTTTCATATCCGGCCAAAGTGTGATGAACAGCAGAAAAAGATTTATGTTAGGAAATTGTATGATGGTTTAAAAAATATTTTTAAGAGATGTGTGTTGCTTCACAAGAAGAAGGATGACGAATGTATTTGTAATGAATGTAATGAAATGATTTGTGGTGAATTATTCTCCATGCAATGCGATTCATTACTACAAATAAAATATTATAAATGTTTTCAAGATCAATTTAGGAGATGGGAAGCGTGTAAGTGCTTAACAGAGTGAAAGTATTTTAGGTTATGAATTTATTAGAATTGCATGACTGTAAAATGGCTCAGCCAACTAGAATAATTTCAAAACTGTTTGGATGTAGTTGCTTTGATTATTTTTTAGAAATTAGATATATACTTTTAAGATGGTTTGGTTATACAGAATCTTGGGAAGAGTTTGTTAGCAACCCAAGAATGTTAGAGGAGTCTTTGTACATATATTATTGTATAATGTTTAATCTTAAAATGTGTAGCTATTGTCACCAAGAAGTGTACTGCGGAATTCATTGCACTCGGTGTGATGTAATAATTATTTCAATTTTAAAAACTTTTCACACTAGAGAAGAAATTGTAGTAATAATGAAGTTTTTTCGAATGTTGTATTCTGCTTGGTACTTTTGTACTGAAAACTGTCTTGAAATTTAAAGTCTTTGATAGTCAGGGATAAGAGTGTAATGTCAGGTTAGCTAGCCTCTCTTCTCATTTTAGAGAAGAGGGGGACACATGGGATGGAGGGTGGGATGTGTCAGTCACGAAGAGCAAGCGTTATTACGCTGCCCCCAGAGTGCCTCTGATGATGATCATCTGGGTTCAATATTTTTTGAAATAAGATCGAAACACATTTTCCGCTGATACATATTTTGCGTTAATATAAATCAAGATTTTTTCTTTTTGTTACAGTTTTTTTTCCTGGTGAGGGGATGATTTCGCATCAGCTACTTTCGGTATGGAACCAGGAGATCAGTTATTGCGTGTGGATAAAAATAACGAATGACTTTTGTCCTGCTTCCTAACTGAAATTACTATTCATCATGAAACTTATTCTTTGTCTTTTGTTTGAGATTCAGTCTTGCATCAACTGCATGTGAAACATTATCATGCATTAGTGTAAGACTTTTCTTAAATAAGAGGAGGCGACAACTTTTCTTACAAGATTACGTGGCGTTTTGTTTCATGATGGCAACTCTTTTTATTTTATGTGTAATGAAGTCATAAGTAAATCGAGTATCCAACATGAAATGAACGTACAAAAAGGAACACCATTGTAGTTTCAAGTCGAAAAAGTCGTCTCAATATTTAGTGCGTATGTTTTATCGCATAAATATTGAAGCAGCTTGATTGACTTGAAACAAAATCTTCAAGCTGTAAAATTTCGGAAAAATAAAGTTTGTAAAATGTATTTTTTGTGTATCGCCAATTTATTTTAATGATTTTATATTAACGCATTTATTGATGATGGTCATTTGAATGCATGATGATGTAAGATGGAAGTTAAATGATATGGAGTTATAATTCATATATAGTACTATAACGCGCATACATGTTCTTTTTGCTATAATTCATAAAATGATGATTCTGATTAAGATGATGTGGGAGCGCATATAGCATGATCATATATATAGTATAATAGATAAAAGGAGCATACTTACCTTATTCAACAGCCAGCCAGCCAGACGACCAGGAATACATATTCAACAGCATAATATTTAGCGATGGATGGTATATACATATAGCGACACTTCAATATTATATGCTTCGGCGATATGAAATAATAGCATAACATGACACATATTGTGTACCCCTGATTCTTTCCTATTTTTTATGAAGATTCTGTTACTGCTTTGCTCCGTTTTCTCCTCTGTTCTTTAAATAGCCTATATACTAATCGTAACGCTCAGAATCACTTTTTATCCGAAACAGTTTCTGGCCAGGTATACACGGAAAAGCCAATGTATATTAATAAATTAATAATATTATTATGCCCACACCACCACCACCATCTCCTTCCCATCCAACTTCCCATCTCCTTCCCATCTCCTTCCCAAGCAATAAGCCCACACCACCACCACCATCTCCTTCCCATCCAACTTCCCATCTAAAAACGCTTCTACCACCATCTCCTTCCCATCCAACTTCCCAAGCAATAAGCCCACCACCACCATCTCCTTCCCATCTCCTTCCCATCTAAAAATCCTTCTACCACCCTTGAAACTTTTATAAAAGGATCTTGCATTGTTTTAAAATATTATACACGGCGGGGAAAGTCTTTTAAAAACTAAAATTTACTTTACTCCTATGCATCAAATTTATTAATCTGTAAGTTACAATCTAGTGGCCAAACGAAAGGAATGTGATTAGCGGTGGAACGTTTCCAAGCTACTAAGCTGTATTGTGGGCTTGCGTCGTAAGAAATACAGTGCAAGTTTACAAATCGCAAAGAATTTCTACGGGGGACTCTTCATATAAAGTGCCGCTGGGGTTCCGATTTGCAGAAAAGACATTCATATTAGAAACCCCAATCTTGTTTTGAGGCTTTTCAGATGACGATTGTGACGCATCAATTGATGTTGGATGGGGATTTATTCTATTTTTCCTTTTGGCTCCAACTTTCGTTCGACAATCAAACGGTTGCTCAATCAATAAGAACCAAATAGCTGCCAGCGCATATCCAATTACTGGTATCAAAAAAACTACCAGCGAGTGACTAGGTTTTTCGTCTTTAAATGCCTCAAACGGTAATCTGTATCTTCTAGCAGCTGCCGTGAAAATCGTTTTCCACCATGCCAAAATTCCTGTTTGAGGAAATCTTATAATTCTATTGTAGTAGGTCAAAGGTACAGATCCACCTAAACTATAACCATTCTGGTATTCCTGAATGACTTCATTGGAAAAGTATACCTGTTTATTTGCATTCAACAAAGTTTGATATACCACATAGGCTATAATCTCAGTAGCAAATACTGCCGACTTTTCACATTTCCACATGTGCGGATAAATCAACTTTTCCATTTTCTCCACAATTTCGTTTTTATTTTCTACATATATCCAATTTGGAAACAATTCTGAATGGTTCCAATAGCGTTGAAGGTGTAAAGGCACCCTTATATTTTCATCCGAATGTTTCATGCTCCATTTAGTCATGCGATAGACGAAGTCCCGAAATTCCGAGACAACGGGAAAAGCTTCATGGTTATTTTCCTGAATATATTCACCTTTATGCCAGGTACTATCTAGTACAGGTATTGTGTATATACTCGCATTGATTCGAACCAGTTTATCAAACGTGTCTACTGGTACAAAAGCAGGCGGTGCGGTAAGCCTAACAACGTTATCTCCCTTGAATACATTACTTAATATTAGAAACATGAATGGAATAATAATAAGCACTTGCGACAAATGGGGCAATCCCACAGTATACAACCGACTAATAAATAAGTCTCTGCTTTGTTCAAGCATTGTTGCACACAGTTCAAACATAAATTTGAAAATTGACTGGCGCTTCAGGTTCTTTAAGGTACGTGCTTCAACGTTAAACATAATATTTGAAGCCTTTTTGATGTAAAGCGCTAGCAGTATAACAGTTAGTAATGTCGCTGTCCATGTGTACTTATCCAGACCACTTAAAAGTTCTAGTAAATTACTCAGCTTGGATTTTTCAAGATGGACACAACTTACCAAGCGCAATTTTGGCCGAGTTAAACTAAGGCCATAGTGTTGAAATTCACCAAGCATTTGTTCTGTTCGTGAATCTATCTCAGCCAATTGACCCCAGTCGTCCGATGTCATTTTACATTGACTTTCATACAAAGGGTAACGGTAAAATAGTGATTGAAGAGGTAAGTACGTTGTATTTATAAAATAAACACTCAAAATGTAATGCTCCAGTGAAGTTTCTGCATCTTCAAAATCTCTCAAAGAAATTGACTGAAAGATACTAAGAAGTTCTTCTAATTCCTTTGGGCCATTTTGAGCCTGTTTTTTTGACAAGGTAGAATGTATTTTTACCACAGAAAACTGAGTTTGCGTTACAATTCTTTCAAGATAAACTGTAGCGTTGGGTAACTTCATAAAATCCAGTTTGAGTGGCACAGCTTTGTAAGGACTACATGGCACACATAATTGACAATGTATATATGCTTTTGTAATACTTTGCATGTATGAAAAGGTTGGAGTTATGTAATTGGAACCAAATGTCAGAATGTAGGTATTAACAGAATAGTACCTTGTTTTCAAAAAGCTATGGAGTAGTGATGCGTATGATTTTTTATATCCCTTGAACAACTCGAATTCTTGTACAATGATTTCGTATGTAGGCACTGTATTTATGCTCGTTTTTTTGCATTCATCTTCTCCCTTCTCCCGCAAACACATATGCTCTGAGTAAGCATAACTCAACGTCTTTATATATTGATAATCAAAATATGAATGATTTACATCGAATGTACCAGCTTCGTGGTACAAATATACTCTACACAAGCAATTACTTTTTGTTTTGAGATAAGCAATTTCAAATGAGCTTACATAGTCATTTTGAGAAATTCGATCTAATCTTGTTAAATTAAAACCTTTTAAATGCTTCTCACTTTTTTCCACAATCAAATTACTTGCAAGCTCAAATGGAAATATGCCAGATAAGTTACGATACTCTGATACAGACTTTATATGTTCGAAATAGCGTGCATAAACAACAGGAAACTTAGCTGCAGGTAAAACGTCACAGCCACGAAAATTTGTGAGTTGGATGTAACAGTGTGCAAACGGAGCTAGATATTCTTCAAGGTCTTGAAGCGATACGTTACAGTATTTTGTGGGTAGAACTACCCACTCGTTCTCGCCAAGAACTACTGTATGAAATACACAGACGACTAACGCAGTCAGATATTTAGCTCGAAATTTCATTTTTATACTTTAAATATTTGTAATGGCAATAAAACCTATTTACTCTTTGATAAAAATGTTATTAGCTGAATTAGAGAATGAATATGTGATACGTTTTCTAAAAAGTTATATAGTGAGTAAATTAGCCAAAAACTGCTGGTCTAGAGTAATGCTACTAATTTTTAGGGGGCCTTAATTCTAATTATTATGTATGTGAAGTGTAAGCTACTATATTGTAAGATGAAAAATATTGTAACCAAAATACAGCCACTGTTCCTGAAACCAAACTTACAACGCTACCCCAAATAACTAAAGAATGTTAAAAAATGACAGAGTGACAGAAAAGAAAAATATATAAAGATTTAGAAGAAAAAGTTTTATATTGTAGTGTATGTACAAGTGAAAGATGCTGAACTGCTAAAGTTATTATACAGGTAATTTTATGCAACTATTTTTGTAGAGCTTTATACCATGTAGGACTATGCTGTTTAGGCTTTGCTAAAAATGAGGGTTTTTATTGTTGTTGTGAACGCTATTTTGTTAAATCCTACTCGGGTTAAACAACAACCCGTTTTATGATACCACGACTATTTTTAAAAAATCGTTCGACCTATCTTTCAGGCATTTTTAGCAACTACTGTTGGAATACTAGAATAGCAACTAATTTTAAAAAGCCAGAAAGATTACTAACTTTGGAGTGATAAAAAAGAAAAATATATTTGCGGTGTTGTCGAGAAACAGGCTTAGAATGGGCGTTAACCCGCACGTGGAAGGGGTTGGAATACTAATAATATTATCTAAAATTATATACCTGGCTATTTATGAGGTACTTTAGTTTAAGTAAAACCAACCTATTTAGGCAATTAATTAAAACGAGTTTTTCACACTGACAATTAATGCTTTTTAGGTCCTCTTTTGGTTACAAAAGATTTTTATAAACGTCGACAATTGTCCGCTTTTTAACTTGACTTTTCTAAGATTCTTTTTTGTCCTAATTTCTAAGAACTGGTGCAGATGGGGGAACAAATTCAGATAAGAATATTTGCATAAAATTTGAAAACTGAAAATTTGTTTTTGTTTAAAACTTCAGGATAGACTTTAGAGCAATGTATAAATGCAATTTACTAATTGCAACAGGCTCAGGTAGTCCACGCGCCAGAATATTTAATCGAGTTTCATGTGCCAAACTGAAAATATGCCATCGTGCAATGAACTAAAAAGTAAGGTTAAAAACCTAATATGAACTTATGAGAAATGCTGCGCACACGCGACCAAAAATATATTCAAACCGACAAACAACGCTACTACAGCAGCTCCCTGTATGATAAAGTTAGCTATAGCAAAGCTTGTAGATAGATAGCTACAAATACATTACAAAGGGCTTCAATGTTTTTCAAACTGAACAAAATGTTACAATTAGTAAAATTAGTGCTGGAATGTTGCTATCGATTTTACATTTGCCACACCCATCCCTAAGCTAACGAAAAATGTACCTGAAATTGGGTAAATTGCTATACTTCAAAATTTCAATACAAAACTGAAAACTTAAAATTAAAAAGTTATCTATGGCAAGTGGATGAAATTTTGTTATTTTTTTGCTTTTACAATAAAACTCTAAGGAAGATAAGTGGTAAAACCGTGTTTCCATAATGATAATTCCTTTCACTTTTACACAAAAAATACTAATTGCAATTTTTAAAAAATGGTTTTAATTGTGCTCATCATCTCCACTACAATTTTCATATTAAGGGTTCCGTGATTCTCCTCCTTTCCCTCCAACCAACATGCTTAATGCTTGTAAAATATTTGCTATATTTTGATTATCTGATCAAACTTTTAACATATTTTACTGAATTTTAACTTCGCTTATCAAGCTACCCTTATTGCTTCATCTTGAAGAACAAATTATCAATTTTCTGTAACGGTTATCAACACACAGGCACAGTTAATGTTAAAATTAGGGTACTACAGATTTACTAACTAATCACTATGTACCGAAACAATGCGACAACATAATATTTCCTACCATGAAATTATTATTCAAGTGCCGTCGCAAAATAAATTTGGTCCATTAAAATCCAAAATAAAGCAACGCATACAATTTATCATTCACATACACAGCAAAAAGCTTCCATGCTTCGCTAAAAGAATGAAGTAGTTTTATATTGAATGCACATGCGCCTACAAACTGTGCTGTCAACATAAACAGATTATCTCAACTCAATCTATTATTGACCTTATGCTAAAAGAAGTCAAGCTACCTGAAACTCTAAACGAATTTGAGATAAATGCGCAAAGGGATTAGCGTAAGCCAAGAGAAAAGGAACCCGCATGCGGTCCTGCTTGAACTGGTTGAAGGGAAATTTTTAAAAAAATTGTAAATGCCAGAGGACCAAATGCAGTTACAACTTCGAACTACCCATGGCTCACCCCATCCATAAAATGAGTTGAAAGGAGCACATTTTCAGCATATGGGTATAAGCACTGCAAACATACTGCCGTATAAAAAAATTCAGAAAGGTTGCATACACGTTGGCAGATACGCATTTTAGGAAGGGTTAGACATGAGCAAAGTAACTGTGTTTACGATTTGTGTGAGCTTTCACGAATAGAACTTGTGATATCTAACCTTTTTTCGTCAAAATTATGAATAGAAATACAAAGCTTCCCTTGAATTCGTATACCGTCCTGTATAAACATGCAGAAGAATGGGAACAAAGAAACAATAGAGCCGAAACTACATACCCTTTACACAAATGCAGGCACCTTTACCACTTGTATGCTGACAGTAACGCATGTCTCAGCAATCAAGATACCCTTCATCAGGCATACTTTTTCATTCATAGCATTCGGCAACCTCACTTTGCACTTAGAAAGGTTCAAAAACGCAACGTGAAAAGGATTGTAAGGTTTAATGAACTTTTCACAGACCCATGCACGGAAAATTCCACAAGTAAGGTGTGCTTAGATATACAAACTTGTTCCACGCAATAGAGCCTATTGTCTAACAGTTTATCTTTTTAATCCAAAATACGTTTTTCTTGCAGTATTCAAGCATTCTTTGAATGAGGTTGGCACCCTGTAATGCATACAGCAATCTATTTTGTATTTGGGCAAGCAGTCTCAACATTTTCCAAACCAAAATCACTCAATCACTAAGGCTTTGCAAGCTAGAAAAATTTGTTTCCCTTTCTGCACTCACGATAAAGCCATGAGCCAGTGAACTTTCCGTTATTCCTACCAGTTTATATTAATTTTTCTATATTATGTTGTCGCATTCAGAATATTTCATAACCTGTTCTGTTCAATAGAGTCTTTTGTCTAGAAATATACCTTTTTGACACAAAATACCTTTTCCTTGCTAAATCAACTTTGCTGCTGGGGAAATTTGGTCAACGTGCCGCTTGATAGTCTGACCAGATACTTCCACAAAAAAAAGACAAAAGAGAAGAACCTGAAAATTCTACCACTTCCGAAAATAATACTACTTCAGAAATCCCTATGGATACTAGCGACAACGCAGCCACAACTTCACCACAACCGCCATCTTCAAACGGATTTACGTTTGCTTCACCAGGAAAACCTGATGGAAAACTGAATCCACCTATAACTAATAATAAAAAGAAGAAAAAGCTGTGGATTGCACTTCGTCGCCAAAACGGAAATGGTCAAAACCGAAACAGTAAGAATCAGAATCCAGCAAACTCCAGAAATGATCAACAGGCCCATAATCAGAAGGATGAACGCAAACATGTCCATAAAAATGGAGCACAACAGGCCCGTAAGGACAATCATGTTACGCCTCATTCCACCCACGAAGACTTTTCATCAATTCTCCAACAAATTAAATGACAAGATGTCACCACCAAACCAAATACTAGGAAACGACGCTTTGTAAATATGAATAAGGTATTTGGTTTCAACATGCGTTCAAAGAAAGAATATAATTTTTTCTACAAATTGTACTTACAGTCTAGAGAGCTAAACCAGTTGCATAATCTAACCACAGTTAAGTTACCAGAACGTTTCAACTGCTTACTAAGCCTAGGTTTAAAATATTGTTACAATATAAGACCTAACCAAAATGAAATAATAGCTCAGTTTAGTGAGGCGGTAAGAAAGATATCATGGAATCTGTATTTTAAACGGATCGAAAATACGGATAAACCCGAGGATTTAGTATTATGGTTTCACAAAAACAAGAAAGAATTCATGAAAGTGAATAAGTTGAAGGGTAAAAGATGCCCAATAGAAGGCGATCTTTTCAATTTTGATAGATTAATAAATGAATTCTTCTCTACTGTAAAAATTGGAAAAGTGAATACCTACTTGAGTGACTTAAGTAATGATTACAAAACATTTTGTTCATCTGAAAAAATTCTTGTAATCGAAGCAGACAAAAATGCAGGCTTGTGTATTGTTTATCAGAACGAATATGGGAAGGAAGTACTACGTCAACTCAATGATTTATCAACATACCACCCTACAACTGAATCCACATTTTATAGGGCCATGATAGATTATCGTGACAAATTAAAATGTTTTGAAAAGAATGCAAACCTCAAAATATCACTATCCAGTATTTTACCGTCACATGACAAACCTGCTAAATTTTACATTCTACCAAAAATTCATAAAAAGTTTGATACATTCCCAAAGGGTAGGCCAATTAGCTCAACATTTACTAAAACCAACAAATATGCAAGTAAATTACTTCATTATGTATTAAAACCATGTACTAATTCAATTAATGATCTAATTATAGATACTAAACATTTCTTGTTGCTATTAAAACAAGTTCATTTAGAGCCTGCTAAAAATACATTTTGGTCACGGTGGATGTTGAAGCTTTATATCCTAGTCTCCTTTTATCCGATTGTAAGAAACATTGTATAAATACCTACATGAATAATGATGTTAAACACCTCAACCTTAATCCTCGTCAATTAAATGAGTTACTTTCTTTAAGATTAGACTACAACTATGTACAATACAATGACCATTGGTATTATCAACATAGGAGTATTGAGATGGGAAATGCTGCCAGTGTTATGGTAGCAAACATTACGGTTTCTAAAGAAATTGCGAAAATATTCAATATTATCAGGGAATTTATTTTTTACAAACGTTTTCTTAATTTTAGAATCGGATAACATAATGAATGTGAATGAGTGGCTGTCAGCAAAACTGGTACATAGGTACCTAAATTTACTTTTGAATTTAGCGAACACTCAGTTAATTTTTTAGATACCACGGTCAGGCTTCTAGACAATAAAATACATACTGATTTATTTATTAAGCCAATGTCAAAACACTTGTATTTGCATGCAACCTCAAACCACCCAAAACACCTTAAAGAATCACTATTCTATTCACAAGGTTTGAGAATATGCCGCATCAGTTCTGATTTTGATGACCGATTAAAACATTTAACTGAGCTTCGTACAAAATTCGAATTAAGATGGTATAATAGTAAAGTTTTGAATGATACTTTTGTTAGATTGTCAAATGTAAACCGTAGTGAAGCTCAAAAACCTTAGAAAAGTTTATTGATAAACTACTTAGGTATTCATAATCCTGAAATCCTTCAAGAGTATAATATTAGATACCAGCCTAAAAATTCGAGGGAAGATGAACAAGGAGACAAAGTACATATAATATTTCCTTTTTACGCATGCATTAACAGGTATTCTCAGTGTGTTAAAGATATTCTAGAAAATAACATTATGAGCAACTCTGAACAGGAGTATCTAGATCTGTACAATACTATTGATATACGTGTGGTATACTCTAGAGTTAAAAATATGAAGGAGATGCTCAAGTGAGAAGCTTGTTTGTGCCTTACCGATCACATTTTACTTGACTGAAGGAAGCACAACAGTGCGATGGCATTTTTGCCAAAAAAGTTCCTTTATTTTAATGTAATTTTTTGTGCGAAAACTTTTTTGTGCACAGAATCGGTAAGCTTTTGGTGGTGATTAACCTCATTTAATTTATTATGACTTGAATGTTGTGAACTCAACATTTTAAATGTATAAATTGATAAATTAATGTATTTCTTGTTTCATATGATTTGTTGTAGGCAATTATTCAGCGAAACTAGTAGCCAATAAAATTCTGTATATTAAAAAGTTCGACGTGTAATGTGCTGTTCATTTTGGTATTGCACCAATTTAAAATAAAGGTCACCGGACCTATTGCTTTGACAATCCTTCCAAAATACCACTTAGCTTCGGTTTTGCTGTAGGTTTTTACCCAAACCTCATCCTCCTTCGCAAAAGAACGCGACCTCACTTGTGCGTTGTAGTTTTTCTCCTGCATGGACTGAGCTGCTGCGACCTAGCTGTTGACATCAGGTTTGTTGAGACTCATAAAGGTGCGTGGACGACGACCCAAAAGTAGCTCTGCAGGGGCTGAACCGGTTGTTGCGTGCGAAGTGGACCTGTAACCTATAATGGCTTTCTTAAACGTTTGTACGTAACGCTCCGCTTCTCCGTTGGTGCGGGGATGGTACACAGAACTAGTTGTGTGGCGGATTCCGTTACTTCTCCAAAATTGCTGGAACTCCTCCGACGGGAACTGTCTCCCGTTATCCAACACTAGCTGCTCTGGCAATCCAAATTGTGCGAAAATCTCTCGCAACTTGGTGATGACACTTGAGCTGGTTGTACTGGTGCACATGTCAAACACTTCTGGTCATTTACTATGTGCATCAACCACAATGAGGAACATCTTTCCAAATAATGGACCGGCTAGGTCGATATGGAGTCTATGGTCGCCAGGGCTTTCATCCTCACAATGCCTGCGTGACTTTCATGTAGGCTCTCTAACAGCTGTTGCCGGACCGCTGCGGGAATAACTACTCGCACTCCCCAGATGACGACTCCTTGGTCTGAGCTGAGTTCTTCTTTTTTCTTGTAAAATGATTGAAGGTCAAGATCCTCGCTTGCGTTACTAGACCATGATCCGTGAATGCAATTAAGTACTTTGCTGAGTACTTTTTCCTTTGCTGTTGACGCACGTACTTGTGTTGCTGTCACTGGAAGTACGTCGTAATTTTCGTTAGCAATCAGATTCGCCTGACTTGCTTTCTTTTCTTCAAATGCTGCTGCTGAATTTGGTATCGGGAGACGGGAGGGATCTGCTGAAGGGAGACTGCTTAGGGCATCTGCGTTTCCATGATCTGTTGTTGACCTGTACTCAATCTCATACAGGAATTGAGACATGTAGACACTCCACCTGTGACGTCTAGCTGCTGTGTAAGACCGGAGGGCTGTTTTCGGTCCAAAAATCGCCAAAAGTGGTTTGTGGTCAGTGACAAGCACAAATTTTCTTCCTAACAAGTGCTTGTAGAACTTCTCCAGCGAAAAGATGATGGACAATCCCTCTTTTTTGATCTACGAGTAGTTCTTCTCAGTGTCCGTGAGTACTCTGGAGGCAAAAGTAATGGGCTTCTCCACTTGCTTACCGTATTCCAATTTCCGATGGAAAATTACGCTCTCAAGACCCGTTAATGAAGCATCAGAGCTGACGCCAGTGGTCAACTCCGGGTTGTAGTGTTCCAATATTGGGGCGCTGGAAAGTGCACTCTTCACTCGCTGGAAAGCACTTTTGCACTCACGGGACCATTTCCACTGAACTGAGTCTCTGGTTAGTCTTTAGAGAGGGGCACAAAATTTAGCAAACTTTTTAACAAATTTAGAATAAAAATTTAACAAATCGAGGAATGAGCTCAATTGTTCCTTATTCCGAGGATTAGGCATTCCCTCGATTGCTGTTATCTTCTTGGACTGGTGTGGATCCCCTTCCTGGAGACTATATGACCTAGAAACTCGACGTTGTCCTTAAGAAACTCACAGTTTTCTTTTGACAAGTAATAGTTATATTTTCTCATTCTGAGCAAAATCTTTCTCAACAATGTCAAACTTTCCTGTTCGGTCTTACCACATGTCAGCGTATCGTCAATGCAGGTACCCGTTTTATTGATTCCTTAAAGCAGAGAACTGCTGAAAAATGGCTGGGGATGATGAAATTCCTTGCGGCAGGACATTGTACCTGTATAAACCTCTGTGGAACTAGGAACTTCTTGCACTCCTCCTCCGACTCCATTTGGTGAAAGGCATTACTGTCATCCAGCTTGTTGAACTTCTGACATCCGGATGCTGTTTGGAAAATGCTCTCCGGATGCTCCGGGCTGGCAATGGGGAACTGGTGGATATGCAGTTGGGAGTTGACCGTATTTTTAAAATCTCCCGTGATTATTACCCTTCCGTTGGGTTTGGCTACTACCACCAGCGGTGACGCCCACTTGCTATGCTCAATCTTCCAATTACGCCTGATTTCTTCATGAAATCCAGTTCCTTCTCGACTTTCACCTGGAGTGCGTACGGAATGATGGGACGAGCTTTCATAAACTTTGGCACTGCATCATCCTTTAGCACGATTCTTGCCTTAAAATCTTTTATGCTTCTTTTTGACTCAGGGAAAACATCTTTAAACTCTTGTAGTAAACTTTTCAATGTTAGGCTGGATCTTTCTATATTGCCCTGGGCTGTAATTGCTTTCCAGTCAATTTTAAACTTACGTAACAGATCCGTTCCGAATAGTGATGGTCTGTTAACAACTGGAAGATGATGGGTTATTATCTGCCCATTGTACTCGACGGTCACAGGCATTTCTCCAATAGCCTCAAATTCCTCTTCCAGGTAGGTGACGAAAGTAGTGTTGCAGGGCTTGAGTGGTGGTGAGCCTAAAGCTTCATAGAACTCCTGTTCTATCAAAGTCCCTTCACATCCTGTGTCGAACTCCATACGGTGCTCCTTTCCATTTATCTTCGGATAAATCCATATCTTCTCTGCCTTTGACGGAGAAATTCGTTGGATGGAGGTGGAGTTGATGTCCACATGGTTGGCCCTGGATGACTGTTTGTCACACTTGTCAGCACCACTCTTCTGTTTCAGCCTACATATACTTTCAAAATGACTCAGTTTATCATAGAAACAACATTTCTTATCTTTGTGGGGACAGTCCTTCCGTCGGTGTGTCGGTGAGCCACAGTTTGGGCAGCGTTGTGCACCTGAACCGTTTTGATTCTCATGTTGCCCCTTTCCTTTCTTAGACTGCTGTTGACCTTGTTTTCCACGGAAGTTAACCTTTACCCTTTCCCACTTTGTTAACTTCGGTTTCCTTATGGTGGGCTCCTCCACCACGAACCACTGATAGACTTTGCTCGGAAAGTTCTTGAGAGACCGCTATCTTCACAACGTCATCCAACTTGACATCGTCTTTCTTCTGGAAGATCTGCTTTTGGGCCTGCTCATGTCTCAAACCAAAAATAAACTGATCCCTTAATCGTTCTGCTAGAGCAGTAGTAAACTTACAAGTTGCTGCTAGACGCCTGAGCTCAGCTAGGTACTGAGATACCGTTTCTCCCTGCTGTTGCTTTCGGCTCATAAACTTGTAACGTTCGGCTAGTGCCTTCGGGGGTGCCTTGAAGTGGTCGGTGAGTGTTGTCAGTAAAGTGTCCAACTTGGTGTGTTCCGGTAATGTTGGGGACAGTAAAAACGTCACTGTGGCCACTGTGGAAAAGCCAAGACTGGATAAGAGTACTGCACGACACTTTTGGTAAGCCACTGCCTTATCCGTGTTGTCCGTTGCAGGTTTGGTGGGATCCATATCATTTGCAATCAGGAATTTCTGAATGCTCTTATCCAGACTTCTATGTCATCCGTGACAGGGTCGAAGGGCTTCAAATTACCAACTGTCGTCATCTTGGAAATGTTCAAAAATTCCTCCTCATAAAACAAATTATTCAGTAAAAATGCCACTCTTTGCACTGAAAATTTATCACTTTTCTGTATAAAAGCCGTTATCCTCGTCGCCAAATGTGGTGTTTGTGTAAATAATAAAGGCCTGGACTTAAGGCTGGTTATTATTAATACCGAACAGTTAAGGTTTTATTAAGTAACTTAAAAGTAAAAAGTAGGTAGGTAATTTTGTATGCTTCTTGGTAGAGGGTGTAGAGCAGAGTCCCGAGTTGGGCTCTGGATGCTGAAGATGAACATACTGGATGTGAAGCATGCTCATCCAATGAGACTGGTTTGAAACCTGGACA
>JAIQCH010000071.1:0-37515 GCA_029691765.1 Entomobrya proxima
TACTTACAATAGACATTGTTAAAATGAAAACATGAAATTTTACATTGAAATTTTACTTCATATTATTATGAACGTTATGCGTTCTAAACAGTTACAGTATAATAAATACTACGTTAAAACTCCAAAACCATACCACTACAGCTTCTAGAAATACCCCGATGACACGTGTTTCCCACACAATCAATATCGGTAAGTGGTTTTAGCATATATCTTTGTACTCTATTTTGTTATTTCTTTGTAAAACTGTATGGTTATTTGTTCCAAAATATTTAAAACACATTAGTTTTATTTTAATCACGTAACATATTTCATTGTTCCATTATATACCAGACGAATTCTGAAACCTGCTTGTCTTAGCAATTTTTGTGATGCTTTGCTAAATTACTTACGTTCATATATATAGAGCACTTGCTACAGAACATACACATTCATATACGTACGTTTTACTGGTAAAACTTTTCTGTTTGTTGAATCGTAAAAATACACTAATAAACTGCTTTACTAACTATAATTATGGAACAATTTTGCAATAAGCTTTGAGGTTTCTAGTCCCTAATTTTTTTCATAGCGTTCAAGCATTTTGGTAGTATTTATTCTCGCTATCTTATGACGCGTTTTCCAACTGAATGGTATAAAGAGAATTGTTAGTTTTAAATGTTCCAATAAAGCGCAATATTATTGCTCACCTAAAGCGTATTATAAGCATTAGAATTTCGTTTGAACAGTTTCGACTGGACATTAATTATGTCTTCATAAAACAGAGTGGGATGAGCTACATCAACATTTGACCATCACTTTCGTTTTATTTAAAACAAAAGGTAAAAAATGCACGAAAGCAGAAACTGATATTGAGAAATTCGTAGGAAGGTATAAAGATAGCTCATATTGATAATTTGCCTTGTTAATGGTTTAGAAACAAGAGTTCATTAGGTCAACATTATGCGCTTGGGAGTTTCATCTCTTTCACGTTATGAATTTCAACCAAACGCAAACTGCTACCTACACCAGAATAAAGGATTAGGTTACATGACTACATTTTAATAGATTACACCATGAAGCAATTACAAGCAGTGTGTAACTCGGGATATTCCTAACAATCAAAAAATGCAAAGCAGACAATATACACGTCTTATGAAAACATTTATTAGCCTGCATCTCTATACAAATAATATAAAAACTACATGTACTTTTCTCACTTGACAGTTTAGCTTTGATTTTTATAAACACTTTTATTATGTCTAGACAGATTACTTGACAAAAAGCAAGCTGCCACGACAATTTTTTTTGGTATTCTTGAAGCCTGCTTGAATATATTTCATTCGAAGTGTGGCTTTGACTTCCATTCCTTTTTTCAGCTGCCATTAACGCACACTTTGTATCAGATTTATAGCTTAAATTCAGACATAAAACGAATGAGTTCTCCACTTAAAGCAAATTGCCGTCACGGACATTTTAGTCTGTCTTCATCTTGACTAACAAACGGCTCAGAAAAAGCTTGAAGAAGAAAATGAAAACATACATGAGATTTATATATTAAGCATGATATTTGTCATCGTCATAAACACTTTAGCATGAACAAATGGTAAACGTATACTCATTTGTGAAGCGTTAGCAAGTCAGACAATCCAAGGTGATGACTCATATTTCAAAGTCCTTCCAAAAAGTTAGTCACCCTATATCCTCTACACTGCAATTTGAATGGTGCTATCAACTTTTTGCTATTAGAGATATACGAGCTGACGTTTACATTAGTTTTAAGACATGAAAATGGACTTTTTGCTCCAAAAAAGGCGCTTGCTTCCTTAGTATTATTTTAAATAGGTACTTTTGCATTGGCTTTCTGGCGCTTCCACTTTCGCTTTAAATTTTGGTCAAATTATTATATTATATTATATTATAAATTATATTCATATTTTGAGCCGCGTTTTTATGCTGATTGTTATTATTCCCGGTAACCAACGGTTTCCCAACAATTTAAAAATATATCGCGGCTCAAAATAATGAAATGAGGTCTAAATCAACAAGATCTAAGTCTAAATCTAAATGACCAAAAACAATCAGTAATGCAGAAATAATATTAAAACTGTATATTTTTGTTTGTGAAATTTGACTTATCACATTTCAAGTAAAAAAGTGGCATTTTTCGTTAGGGGTTAACTTCGTAGGTGGTAATTTTCGCAGGGAGCATTTTTCGTAGGTGGTTATTTTCGTAGGGGGCTTTCCTCGTAGTGGGCTTTTTTCCGGGGGATTTTTTCGCAGTGGGTTTCTTCTGGGGGCTTTCTTCGTGCTTCCATTTGTGCACACTTTTTTTTAACAAATCAGATATATAGAGATTGCGATCATGGTTTCCTTTTGCTCCAAAATATACACACGTCACTTATGTCCTTTGCTTCTGTTGTTGCACATGTTACAACAGTCACAAAATATCTGACAGGTGTTTTCTAAATATATAAAATTTCAAACTCTGGTTTTTTTCTAAAACTGTTGTACCAACGATTTTCAAGTTTAAAAAAATCTGTAACCAAAATATCGATATCGAATATAGTAATACCCATTAATCTGCAAACTCATAAATTCATCAAACAAGCTAAGAAATGTATATGGTAAGGCAATCATGTTGAAAATTCCAAGGAGGAAATGTTTTATTGGAAAGAAAATATCATATCAATACCGTATCTCATATTCGTATCGTTAATGCCATTTAATGTAATATTGTTTTTAGAACAGGTGTAGTAGTTTTCCATAGCACATATTACTGTTCATCTTTACAAAAGTTAAACCGCTTTATATTCCAGGCTGCATTCCACTTTGCATGTGGCCCATACAATTGCAAAAATGCACATTTCCACTTATAAACGTAAACTAGTTTACGTAAGCAAATTTTTTTGTGTCAAAATGCTTTGAATTTGTATGAACCAATATATTATTTTTCTGTTTTATATTTCAGATTCATGTTACTGTGCGTTATAACTTTAACTGACTGAAGGACCAAATCCGTTACGTGGATTAATCGCTGATGATTCAGTGAAATGATGATGAGTGAAAATAAAATTGATAAAAAGATGAGTTTAAAGTCAAATGGTTAAATGTGTACTTGATATGCTAAATGAATAGTCGATAAAGCTAGTCAGTGTTTTAATTTACTGAAAACTTTAATACTGAAAGCAATTAATTTAATTTCTGCTTCAGTTTGTCAAAATAAAAAGAAAATTTAGTAAGATGATTACAGCACGGTGTATACAGCAATTCTGGGCACTGAGAGCAAGGAGCAGCTCAGCTTTATAGTAAAAAATGCCTTCTGAATTCTCAGGCGACGCGTTCTGGACAGTGTGGCTTGGTCACAACATAATATGTTTCAGTATACCTTTTACCATTTACAGAGTCAATTCAATGCATACTTAACATAATACAAAATTTGAAATGTGTACTGGAACCTTTTAGAATTTTACAATTAGCATTTGTGTTCATAGATATCGCTACTTACAATAGACATTGTTAAAATGAAAACATGAAATTTTACATTGAAATTTTACTTCATATTATTATGAACGTTATGCGTTCTAAACACTGCCCCCATTGCGCACTTGTGGGCAATAGAAATCTATTGAAACTCGAAATTAACGGATAATTGACTTTTACAAACAATACTTGAAACAAAATCAGAATCACTCCACTTCCTGCCTCAGTGAAACAGGTTTCCCCATGGACCTGGTCGAGGTGCATTCACCTTGCACTCAAAACACACCTAACAGCTTCTTTGGACGTGTATTAGGTTAAACCTCACGCAATAAAACCGCAGTTGCCGAAGGTGGTTGAGTACCCCAGTGAAGCCCCGTGTCCGAATCAAAGAGACAAGTCATGAGAGCGAAACTTCATCTGAAACAAGCAAATAAACAAAATGACCATTGAGATAAATCGAATTAGTAATAAATATAAATTGAATGATAATGAATAAACTTATTGTTCATCGATCAGTAATAGCGGGCTGAGCTTGGTGACTGGTCTTCTAGTTACGCCGGAATCCGTTTTAACTGACACTTGTCTCACAAGACCATCATCCCCTGGATGTGTTTGTGTAACTCGACCTAATCTCCATTTTGCCACTGCACTCCTTTCATCAGCAATCAGCACTAGATCGCCAACCTTCATGTTGTCCCGTTTCTCCATCCACTTGAAACGTTGTTGCAGTGATGTCACGTACTCGCTGGACCAACGATTCCAAAACTGTTGTGTCAGCTGCCGAATAACATTCCAATAGTCCAAGCGATTCTCCTTGACCATTATGACATCGGGCTCCGGTATACTCGTCAACGGTTCCCCAATCAGGAAATGACCAGGGGTGAGTGCTTCCAAGTCGGATGGTTCGGAAGAAAGAGCACACAATGGCCTACTGTTGAGGCAAGATTCTATCCTACACAGTAATGTTTGAAATTGCTCCAAAATGAGTGTACGCTGGCCAACCACTCTGTTGAAGTGGTACTTTACTGACTTGACGCCAGCTTCCCAAAGTCCTCCTTGATGAGGCGCTGATGGTGGGTTGAAGTGCCAAGTTGATCCTCTGTTAGCACACTGTTGTTGTAGACGGGCACCTTCTTCTTTGAAATATTCTCGTAGGACTCTGTCTGCTCCCACGAAGTTGGTGCCACAATCACTGTAGACATGGGCGGGAACGCCTCTCCTGGAGCTGAATCTTTCGAAACAGGAGATGAAAGCTTCTGTGGACAGGCTAGTCACTGTTTCTAAGTGAACAGCCTTTGTAGCAAGGCAGACGAAAATTGAAATCCAAGCCTTGTCCACTGCGAAATGCCTGCCTTTCTTAACTTTCACTTGAAAGGGACCGGCATAATCCACTCCAACATGAAGAAATGGTCTGGAGGGAGTAACGCGTCCTTTTGGTAAACTTCCCATCAGCTGATAAGTCGATGCTGCCTTTACCCTCCGACATGTAACACACTTCCTTGTGAAGTGTCTCACTGTGTCTCTTCCACGAAGAATCCAATATTCACGTCTGATAGCAGCAAGTGTCAATGTGAATCCACTATGCAAGTGGCTGGAATGTGTGTCCATGATGATAAGCTCAGTGATTCGATGATTGTGTGGTAGAATAATGGGATGTTTTGATGACTCCGGGAGCTCTGAGTGTTGTAATCGTCCACCAACACGAAGCAAACCGTTTCCATCTATGAATGGAGTGAGCTGTTGAAGTTTGCTGGATGATGGTAGTCTCTTCTCCTTTGTCAAGCTTTTCACTTCCTCTGTGAAAGTAGTAGCTTGCACCCATCTGATAAGCTTTCTCTTTGCGTTCACTATTTCACTGACTGAAATGAAACCCTTTCTTTCTACTGATTTTGTCTTAGTAAACTGCTCAAAACGAATGAGGATAGCTATGCACCGGCACAGTTTGATGAATGACGAAAATGAGTCGATTAACTTTGATAATGGTGAACTGGTGGACACATGAAAATAAGCAAGCTGTTTTGCTCGTTCTTCTTGCTTCATAATATCTTCATTACAAGCTGCTGTTGTTACTGGATAAATATCCTCCTTTAGCCATGATGGCCCGTGCCACCACAACTGAGATGATTTAAGCTGCTGAGAAGTAACACCACGGCTGGGTAAATCAGCAGGATTATCCTCACTTTTCACGTGTCTCCAGTGCTCTGGAGGGGTAAAGTTCTGAATATCTGCCACTCGATTGGCAACAAAAGTTTTCCACTTCCTGGAATGAGATGTAATCCATCTCAATGTTATTGTTGAGTCTGTCCAACAAAATAATTTGTGTGCTGGTAGAGAATTCCGAATGCTATCCACGGTCTCAGCTGCTAACTTGGCTGCACACAGTTCTAGTTTGGGAAGGGATACTGCTTTCAAAGGAGCCACCTTTGTCCTTGAAGTTAACAGATGGACTGTTGTCTCATTGTTTGAGTAACTGCACTTTATGTATATGGCACAGGCTAGAGCCAACTCAGAACTATCGGCAAATGAATGCAATTCAACGGTAACTGGAGCTGAATTAATCACACAACGGGGTATTTTGATACATTCCACTTGTCGAAGATCACTTACATAATCTTCCCATTCATTTTGCAAAGTGTCTGAGACTGGGGTGTCCCATTCATTTCCTGCTAACCATACTCGTTGTAGTAACAATTTCGACCTTATTGTTACCGGTGATAGCCAGCCTAAAGGATCGAAAGTTTTACAAATTTCTGACAGGAGCATCCGCTTTGATGATGATGATGATACTGTGATGTTGACTATGAATAAAAATTCGTCTGTTGACGGTTACCATTTTATTCCTAGAGCCTTGATGCTCTCTGGTGATGATGAATTATCAAACTCTTGCAATGCACAATCTTCACGAAGATGAACTGGGATTGAGTTTAGAACTTCCATATTGTTTGTGCACCACTTTCTTATCCGCATACCTGCTGATGCCGTAATTCCAATCATCTGCTTGACTAAATCCTTAGCTGTTTCCACGTTTTGTGACGTTCCAAGATAATCATCAACATAAGTTGATTTTGATAGTGCAACGGACGCTGCTGGAAATCTTTTCTTCTCATCATGAGCTAACTGATTTAGGCAACGGGTGGCTAAGAACGGAGCACATCCTGTTCCATACGTAACAGTAGTCAGCTGATACTCTATCATTGGCTCAGACGAATCCTCTCTCCAGAGAATTCTTTGGTAAGCTTGATCATCCTCGTGCACTTTAAAATTACGAAACATTTTTTCGATATCCGCCTTTAGTGCAATTTCATCTAACCGGAACTTGACAAGTAACGTGTACAAATCTGGCTGGACCGTTGCTCCAACTCTTAGCACGTCATTTAATGAATAACCGCTTGTTGTTTTTGCTGAACCATCGAACACGGTTCGTTGTTTGGTGGTGGTGCTGTCTGCTTTGACTACGAAATGATGTGGAAGATAATAGGTATGTTGTACCTTGTTGGGTTCACTGCTCACTTTTTTCATGTGTCCTAATGCCTCGTATTCTCGCATAAACTCTATGTATGCTTGCTTGCACTCTGGTTTGTGGAGAAAGCGTTTCTCCAGTGACCGTAACCGTCGTACTGCCTGTTCTCTGCTACCACCCAATTTAGATTTAAGGGGGTTGAATGGTAATCGCACCATGTATTCTCCACTTTCCAAACGTTGATGAGTAGCTTGAAAGTGTTGCTCACATGCTTCCTCGTCCAATGTCAATGGATTATGATGAGGAACTTCCTCTATTTCCCAAAACCTTTTTAATTCCTCACTTATTTGACAGGAATTTGTGTGAATTCTGAATGAGGCTTTCTTTGCTCCGCTAACATTCCCACTCAGAAGCCATCCGAATATTGAATCCTGTGCCACTGGAGATTTGGTATCTAGCATCTTGTGACCTGGACGCATAATATACGGTGCAATGTCTTCACCGAGAAGAATGTCGATTGCTCTACCATTGTAAAAGTCGGGATCTGCCAACTCTAAGCCTTGAATGTGACTCCACGTCTGCTGCTTGTTGCTGATTTCTGACTTTGTCAATTTGTTTATGATTCCTGTAACGCTTGGCACAGCATAAAGTTCCACTTCAACTGACATGTTGTATACTTTTGAGTATAGCCGCACTGAGCACTTCCACTTGGATTTAACTGCAAATACGTTACCAACTCCTGTTACAGTAACATTCACTTTTTCTTTGGAAGTTGCCAACAAATCTTGTCCTCGTTGATAAGTGCAGCCTCACTTCCTCCGTTTATAAAGAGCCTGACAGACTGTTTGACATTGCTCGTGTCAATAACATCTGCGATTGCTGTCTTCAATAGGGTTGTAGACTGGTCTGTTGAGAAATTAGACGTGTTTGATTTGATAACTGCTTGGCTGCTGCTTTCTCCTTCTCCTCCTCCTGATGATGATGAAGTAGTTTTCCTATGCTGTTGGTCAACATGTAAAAATGTATTGTGTTTGCCATTGCATTTCTTACATGATGATGATTTGCAATCCTTCCAAAAATGACCATCCCTCAAACAATTGACACACAGCTTTGCTGCTTTGACTGCTGCCACTCGTTTCTCTGGACTCATCTCTTTCAGAGTTGCACACTGATAAGGCTGATGCTGTCCATTGTTACAAATCTGACATCCGCTTACTGATGAATGATGCGTTGCTATTTTTCTTCCATGGGGTTGAAAACTCTGCTGCTTTCCTCCACCAGCTGAGTGAGCCGGTGCTGCTGATTTGATAGTGCCTCTTGCGTGTAGTGTCCTTATATGCTGTCTGAGGAAGTCTTCAACTTCCTTGAATGTGGGGGGTTTGGTACCCCTCAATGACCGTGCATACTCCGCCTTGGTGTCGGAGTCAAATTTTTCAATGATGATAACCGTCACTAAGTCGTCCCAATCATCCGTAGATCGGCCCAGAACTTTTAGACTTCGAAGAGATTCCAATGTAGTAGTGAGAAGTTGCTGTAGTGCTGCGGGCGACTCTGACCTGATTGACGGTTGAAACAATAATTTCCGCACATGAGAATGAATAATTTCTCTCTGGTTATCGTATTGTTCTTCAAGTAGTTTCCATGCCTCTGTATAGTTGGCATCAGTGATGATGAATGATTTAATGAGTAGTGATGCTACCCCTTTCGTGCAAGTTTTGAGGTATTGAAGCTTTTGAGAGCCTGACAGGTTACTATTTTTGTGCACACTTGCATTGAATAGATCCTTGAATGTCGACCAGTCCTCGTACTTGCCCTCGAAAGTTGGGAGTGAAATATCAGGTAGTCTAAACTTGGCTTGTAGGGATCCACCTCCGCTGCTGTTGGTTGGTCTCATATTATAAAGGCTTGACTTGATCTGTGTATAACATACTTCCATGGGTTGAAAGGTGTCTTGCTGTAGAATTAGTCCATCATCGTCTGTTGTTGCCTTTAAAATGTTTTCTTGAGCTTCTTCCAACTTTTTCCAAACCTTTTCCACTGATTCAAGATGAGCTTTGACCTCACCACTTGTGATGATGTTCTCATCAAGGCTTTGGACGGTAATTAATTGACGTTTAAGTTGGAGGTAGTAACCTGCACGTAATCTTATTGCCATGTCGCTTCACTTACACTGTTGATACTTGAACTTGATGATAAGAGAGTTAACTGATTAAATGATTGAAAAGTTGTAGTTTTGAAGTAATTTGCTCAGAATGTCAAATTTTAACAAATTTAAAAACTGTCTGCTGGGTCAATCACTAGATTTAAAATCTGGCTACGAAGGATCAAAAATGTGCGTTATAACTTTAACTGACTGAAGGACCAAATCCGTTACGTGGATTAATCGCTGATGATTCAGTGAAATGATGATGAGTGAAAATAAAATTGATAAAAATATGAGTTTAAGTTCAAATGATTAAATGTGTACTTGATATGCTAAATGAATTGTCGATAAAGCTAGTCAGTGTTTTAATTTACTGAAAACTTTAATACTGAAAGCAATTAATTTAATTTCTGCTTCAGTTTGTCAAATAAAAGAAAATTTAGTAGGATGATTACAGCACGGTGTATACAGCAATTCTGGGCACTGAGAGCAAGAAGCAGCTCAGCTTTATAGTAAAAAAATGCCTTGTGAATTCTCAGGCGACGCGTTGTGGACAGTGTGGCTTGGTCACAACATAATATGTTTCAGTATACCTTTTACAATTTACAGAGTCAATTCAATGCATACTTAACATAATACAAAATTTGAAATGTGTACTGGAACCTTTTAGAATTTTACAATTAGCATTTGTGTTCATAGATATCGCTACTTACAATAGACATTGTTAAAATGAAAACATGAAATTTTACAATGAAATTTTACTTCATATTATTATGAACGTTATGCGTTCTAAACAATACCAAAACAGCAGAATCATTCCTACGGCTACAACACGATTAGAAAATCTGCTCCAGAATTATAAAGCGCTTGATTTAAGTAAACTTTACACTGACGTCAGTGGCGACCGACAAGATAGAAACCACTTTGAAACCATTTTACAAAAATGTGAAAACACAGCTGTAATTGTTTACGAAACTGTAATTGAAAGATACAAAGCAAGACTTCATCCTTTAGTTGGACAAAAACTCTCAGTTGGAAAAGAATGTATAGTAAAAACGGGTATAAAATTTACACAATTCCTGAGTTTATTCGCAAGCGTATTCGAGGAATTGAAAGCTCCGGAATATGGAACTGGTGGAGCATTATAGTCAGCCAACACCTTGTGAAGGTGCGAGCAAACAAGCTCACAGAAAATTATAAAACCCCAATGGCAAAACCGGCAAACATGAAGGGAAAAATGCAAATAATATTCTACGTGTTAGTTACTGGACATGTAATTAGTATCGGTATGTGCGTTTTAGAGTTGCTTCAACGGTTCTTGCTTTTGCCTATTTTGTGGATTACACATTTATGCTTTAGTATGAAACATGCTTTTACCAAATCGTAAAACGCTAAGCCACTGGATTATGGCTTCAAAAACTTACTGTATGTGTTGTAAAAACGTTGTTAAACGTGCTATCTAATACGTGCTACACAATTACTAAAACAAATTCTACTGACCAAAAATGTATCTCAGATTAAATTAAAAATACAGAGAACCAGTTAGGCATTTGTGTGGGCTTACGGTCGTTATGTTAATAGTGTATTAGCACTTGTGTGCTTTGGTAAGGTCAACTTATACATAATTCAGAAAAATTGTCACTCATATAGCAACTGGCAGGAAATTAAGGTTTAGATGAAAAGATGGATTTGGAAGAAAAAAAGTTTTGAATTCTTTAGAATTACAACTTAGAAGAATTTGCAAAATGCATTCCTATAATAATACGCCAATAACTGCCAACAACACCCACGTGACAACAATATGCGGCTAGTCCACAAGGACATGGATTTGCAGAAATCCGTATGAATGGAGGAGGAAGTGCTAGATACGGACTGAAAAATTTATCTCCGGGGGTTTCTTTACGGCAGTTTTCTTCTGTGTTTTTTACCTACCATCTCTTCACTGCGTTAATTTTTACAACCTGGTAGCATAAAAAGGGCTACGAATCAAGGAGTACATATTGTAATACATTGATAAAAAGCTGTGTTCTTGACATTTGTTCCAATGCACAAACGGATACCTGTTGTGTAATTTTGACGCATGCTACAAAGAAAAATAACGTCATTCTTGATAAGAGCTGTGTGTAGTATGCTCTTGATTATGTAAAGTGGCCATGCGGTGATGTACATTGTGCAAGCTTCCATCAAATCAAAGTTTTTGTTACTGAACTTTGATTGATTGATAAAATGATTGACGGTAGCAATATGATTGACGTAATTAGCAACCTTGTGTCCACATCAATTCAACCTTCCAGTCACATCGAGTACCAAATTATTTCTGTCAACTTATCTCTTCATCATATTATTGCGTTAAATAATTGACAGGGCATATAAATTATACATGAAAATCTCAGTGACCATTATGTATAAAAGCTATCGTTTAATTCAAGGAATTATCATTAAATGCGTTGAGATCGGAAAGTCGGATATTATACCAGCAAAATGTATACGTTAATTTTATTTTTGGTGAGCGCTTATCTAGTTGCAGCAGCCCGTTTGCCAGGGGGTTCTGTAGAGTCAGTTCATCTAGAAAATGGTAATACAAATATACATAAAAATCTTTTTATTTTTTGTGAAAAACTGCCATTTAAATTCGGAAATTAATAAATTTGTAAATTTAGATCCAATTGTAACTTGCGTCATCAAACACAACTTGGATAAATTCCTACTTCAAGTTGGATTAGTTACGCCTGACGATCCTCCTCAAGGATATGTATTCTTTACAGATAGTCCGGTTGAGAGTAGAAGATGGGAACTACTTCCAGACAAGAAAAATAAAGATTTTTTTCGACTTCGAAATACATTTTATGACCATTACTTAACTGTTCAGGATCAGTGGTGTACTTCTTATGCCGACGGCATTGGGAACATTGAAGATTACGTGTGGAGAATGCAGGAAATACAAAATAAAATTGGCTACCTGATTCACAACAAAACAAATCTTTGCATGAATGAACACCTTATTGAAATTCCTGAGCTTGGCAGCTTTTATGTTCCTATAATGACCCAGAACTGTGCTGATAGTTGGTTTGGAATTACGTGTTATAATCAATCATTGTAGTACATATATTTGTATTAATTTGGAAATGATTTTGAAAAAAATAAAGCAAGTCACAAAAACAGAAAAATATTTTGATGCAATAATTAACAAAAAAGTCTTACAGCAAAACCACAAATTCAAAGTAGTTCCGTTTAATTGACGGGCAATGGTAACATGATTGATGTTTTGACGTCACTGATAACCTTGTACACCGCACCATCATTTTGCATCAATATAAACCTTGTTGTTTCATTTACGCTCTCAATACCAGACTAATTTTGTCTACGTGCTTTTCTTCCTGGCTTTCAGAGACTGTGCAATACTTTTGTAATAATTTCATCAATATAGATTAGTCAATCACACATTTAAAAATCAATTCAAACATACCTATACACATAATTGCTTATTTAAGGCTATTAGCTACGATAAATCAATACTCGTTTTTTCTGACTTTGGATAAACATGATCTTTATAGCTAAAAGTTAAAATATGCCCAAAACAATTTGAATAAACTAATTGCCTAAACTGTAATTAAGACTTGACATAAGTTTTTGACTTATTATGTAGCAAATATATGTCATATATTATATGATAGAAAAAATTGCAATCCTTTTTTATTAAATTTTGTTGAATTATTTAAGGCGAACAATAATGGGACATGGGAAGCATAAATGAAAACTCAGTGATTGAGTCACCACTTAAAACAAATTGCCTTGAAGTTAAGTTAAAGTTTCATTTTAATTTCGTGCATGTTAGCTTTTATTTATGTCATATTCGATTTACTTAGGTACTAAAGCAAAGAAATTACGGAAATAATAACTTTATCGTAATAACTGAACCACTAGCATAACAAGATCTTGTGTATTTTCCACAATTTTTAACCAAACCCTTAGTTTAGTATCCCTATCAAATATTCCTAAAAATGCTACTGGAAATCCAACTCGCGTCAAAGATTTACAAGTACGTTCATAAACTCGCTTATTTCGTCCCAGAAACTCTCGTTTAACACACTGACTCCACCCAGTAATTAAATTACAACTCATTTCTGCAGAATACTCTAGCATTGGAATTACAATTAGGAAGACCGGAACAATTAAAAGTAAAATGATTACTGCCAATATGACTGCCTGTTTACCAAATAGTACCCAGCCTATTACAATCGTGGTAATTGAAAACTCAAGCAGAGCTGTGCCTAACTGCAGAATTGAATATAACAAAGGGTGACGGACCTTTCACATTTCCGCCGTTGCCACTAGGACTTTCTTCCCATTTCGACTTTCCCATTTGACAATTTTCACACGAGGACAAGTTTCCCATTTACAAATATTCCCATGCCAAAAGGACAGATTTCCCACGACAAATTTTTAAGTAATATTAGAAATATAGCAACGTTTTTGTGTATAAGTCAAAACATAGAGCAATTATTATTGGCCAATGCTTACAGTGAGTAGACACGGTCATGTATTCATTATGTAACATCAAACAATAATTATTTACACTGAATTTAATTTTTGTCTTCAACTTCTGATATTTGTAGTGTCATATACTTTACGGTTTCTAGACCTTTTGATTGGAGCCGTACTGTATTGCTCCGGAAAAGCATTTTCACTAACAACTTCTGTCGGTATTTCGTCAGATTTATTTCCAGATACACTAGATCGTAACTTTTGGGTGGATTTTGAATGTCCATAGCTTTTATAGCGTCGGCCTTTTTCTTAAAATTAAAATGACGAGGTTTCTGAATCTCGACAAGTGTAGACGGATTTGTGGAGAGTTGGCTTGTTGAGCGGACTTGGCTGGTCGAGGTGACCTGGCTGGTTGAGGCCTCCACTTCTACTGATTCATCAACTTTGGCAAACAGTCGTGTAAACTTTGGCAAACAATTCTTTTTAAAAAAATAAACTGTTTTATTAATTTTGAATTATGTTTAAATTGATACTACCTTCTACCTAAAGGCAATTACATTTTAATATTCTGTAGCTAATCACCGTACTTTACTGAAGATTAAATTTATCACAGTATTTATTTCAACAATGTCTAAGTAACATTAAAGTCATAAAAGTATAAGCATTGAATACGCTGATTAAATACATTTCTTTAAAAATTTGGCCTCCATTGCATACAAAATTGTAAGCTTTCACACTTAACAATTTGTAAAGATTTCTATCTATTTCTATTTCTATGGTTACCGAAATTTTCCCTGTAAGGAATATATTAGCTTACATTGTAACGTTTATGCAATTCGGCCCTGGTATATTCAATGTAAAGTCATTGCAAATTCAATCGTCTTTATAGACTCGTAGCCAGAGACTATTGATGGGTATAGACGAGGAAACAAACGTTAGAGATGAGTGACAATCATTTCCCATTTGAATACGTTACACCACGGGCTAGTTTTGATGTTAGCAACGAAATCATATTTGAAATGTATGTACAAAACGCAAAGAAACAATAGCCCGTAGATAATAAGGAAGCTCGAGTTTTATTTTTTTATGTTTTTGTAATGTTATGTTATTTGTAGAGAAAAATCAGCCCTGAAAGTTTGTAGAGTTTTTGAGAAGGTGAGGAAAATTTTGGCAGATTCTGAAAAAAGATGCTTATTGCAAGTTGTATAGGTGTCGCGCATGAAAGAAATCAGACTTTGTCTTTGTTGCAGATGAAATGGGAAAAAATGAAGTGGGAAATATATCCGTGGGAGAAAATGGGAAAAAATGTGCAAATGGGAAATTTTATAACGTGTGGGAATTGTCCAATGGGAATGTCGAAATGGGAAGAAAGTCCTAGTGGCAACAGCGGAAATGTGAAAGGTCCTAAACCCATAACAAATTTTCAGATGCTTTAAATATTCTGCAGTGAGCAATGCTCAGTTGCCTATATTTTGTGATTGCCACATCAATTTGCTTACTGTTAGTTAAGTTCCTAAAACTATGTTGGTTCCACGCGCACTCGACGCCAAAATTATAAACATCCACAGAAAAGCTTGCGTTAAGTCTAAAACACATATAACCAACATAGGGAAAGAAATACATCTAGAAAGTAAAATTACATATGGATCGTTGGTCGTGACAAATTTTCTACGAAGCTTATTGAACAAACCCTCGTCCTCTATAGTTTGGGCTGGTAATCCAAACAAAGGAGCCAGAAAGGCACCGTTGATAAGTATTGCAGCAAATACACCAATTCGATCACCGTCGCCGGTTGAAAGGATCTTCAGAATTTCTACAAAAGTTTTATTAAAAAATCTTTTTGTATTTTTTACATCAAATATTAATCTTTAACTTACCTTTGAAAATCAGTTTCTGAATTGTTTTATAGCTTGGTTTATAGGTTTTTCTGGATTTTTCAAGAAATGGTTGGAAATAGTTTAAATGCTTGGCCCAATCTTCTCTATGCTTGTACAAGCACAACGCAATAACTAAACTAAGTATTGGAAGCAGGTCAGTACCCACAAGCTTATAATAGTAAGTGATTGGTTGAGATTTTCCTATGCCTTCGTAAAATAAAAAGTATAAAAACGAAAATGGCACGACTGCTCCGCTGACGAAAATGGGAAACAAGTTGAAAGAAGTAAGCATTTCTGAAGCTTGTGCCACGTACTCTATTTTATGGCTGCTGCTGCTGTAGTATATTGGATAAGGGAAATACTTCTGGGGTCGGAATTTTTCTAAATATAAACCTAAAAGTCTTGGTGCTAGAGAAAAAATGGAATTACTCATTTTGGTTTGTGTGCACATAGTTTACAAAAGGGAACCAGGAGCTTCCGGCGCTTACGAGTATCTGTACAACAAAAGTATATTAGAGTTAGGTAACATTTCAGTATTCTACATTACAAATTATAACTACATTTAATTATTTAATTACACAATTACACAACAAACAAATTGGAAATAAAATTGCTGGCTTTGATGAAAAATGTTTCTTTAAAATAATTTTAAGAATTTTTTATTATGCATCATGTCTACTGTTGCGAAACCTTTAGAACATAGTTTTAAGCCATGAAACAAAACAAATAAATAAAATAAATAAAAGGCTAGCAAACTTTGGCAACGCCCTTTCGGCAAGTCGGATTTAAAAATTTAAAACACAAGTTAGCAGGAGTTCATACATGAAACGAATATTCTAGCACGTGTGTGAACTTTTCACCTACTTTTAATTCTTTACAAAATGACGCGTGTATTTTATGATTTGTATGTATTTTAAAAATTCTTTTCGCTTACGATATTTTATATAAGCCCGTTGTGTGGCAGACACTGAAGGGGCTTTAATTAAAATTGAAGTTAAATGTGGTTTCCACAAACACGGCATTGTGCATATTAAGACTAAGAGTGTGAAGAAAACAATTGATGCACAGCAGTGAAGTATCAGCACACGCAGAAGCATGTAAAATACAATATGAAAATAGATAGTATATAGTTCAACAAACCACAATTTGATCACTTCCAAATAGTATTAAAACTTAAATTTCTATACAATACATCAAAGTAGGCTATATGTGTTATGAATTCTTAGCTAATATTTGGGTAGATAGTTGCCAAAATAGTTTCTATATAGAATCGTAATGGTAATGCGGTTAGTTATATGCTTACAGTGCTAACGATTTGAAAGTCAGATGGCAATTAGGCCATAAAAATACTAACAATAAACTCATATTCTATTTAGCTCTCCTAAATATGGCGAGTTATCTCCAATTGAGAAATAGCTGTTTCGGACATTTAGGATTCTGTAATAAGCATAAGTTAAATTTCCTAAACGTTGTACCCAAGATACCGAAGTAGCCTGCACTTCACTTTTTAAAAATCCCAATTTAAACTTAAATTGCATGTGAAATTAGTGATGTAATAGCTTAGGGTGCCAGTACTATACATATAAGTCATTTAAACAGGGAGAAAAATCTCTATTATTAAGTCCTAAGTAATAAGCTGTTAGGGTCGCCGCCATAAGACGCATGTGGCATTTGCAGTTGTTGACTATCTTGACCATACGTTTTGCTAAACAAAAATTCAGTTAATACTCGTAAAGTGCAAAATTGTATGTAGGAACACTAAGGTTGACTACATTCACGAAACCAAACTTTTGTTAGTCGAAGCAAGCAAGAAAAGTGCTATCAAGCAAATGCTTTGATCTCATTTTTGTACCAGTTTGCATTATGGCTAATATAAAGATTTATTAAACTGATAATTATTATGCTAAACTTAACTTTTTATGACATTAACACTTTGATTTCGAATAACGCACTAATACGTTTTGCGGGAACATCCTCAAACGCTGAAAAACGTAATATTACGTTTTTCAAATCGGAGAGTTGCTGTGGAAAAACGTAATATTACGTAGATTTGAATAGTTTTTGAAACTGGTCAAACGTATTATTGTGTTGCTTGAGCTCTTCCCGCGGTGTGGAAACACGAACTAATCCGCTGTTCTTTGCCATTACGTTCCCGTGGCAAAACGTGTTATTACGTTCGTTTCCCTTGTAATACAAGCAATTCCCACGGCAAGGGCTGAACCATATTTTTGAAATTCCCATTCCACCTGATAACTGTTCCTCAGAAATTCCCAATGTGACTGCTTGGCTTCCCCATTCTAATTGCCATGTAGGCTTTCACAACAAAATAAATTTACCGCCACTTTAACTACAAATTAGTAGCATTTAATTGCCATGCAAAAAGGTTAAGAAAGAATGGAGGAAAAGTTTCAACATATTGAAAGCGTTTTTTATAATCCTCTAGTTTTTATAATCTTAGTATATGCCGACGCAATAACGTTGGACTCTTCCTTTACTGACAGTGCTAACGTATTGCTTCAATTTACAAAATCCCAGCGCAACATATTACTGTGGTGCTTGCTATTGCTTAAAGAAAATTAAAACACTCACTTCGACGTTTATGTCCCGTGCAAAGAAACTCTATACCTTTCCTTACATTGCACTAAATTTTTATCCAATGCCGCAATATATCGATGTGATAGCTGTTCATTAAATTATGTTACGCGCGACCATTTTTTGCAGTGTCATCGTATAAATTACATACAACTTGAGTTGTCCTAATATTTTGTAATGAAACCTGTAAAGTATATCATTTTGGTTTTGGCATTTTGAAACTTTTTTTTTTGTTTCCACAATTGTGCAGATCAAGAAAACTGACACACTTTGACACATAGCAGCACAATGTCATCTTACCGGCTTACTTACGCACTTTGGTTCCAAATATTTCTGATAACGTTTTACATATCGCAAGCAAATCTACATGGAATTGTTAGCTTAAACAAGTTAGCAACGGATATTCTGTTTTAAGAAATGCAAGTAATATTTCTCTAAACTTACGAAGAGAAAAGAAGCCGACACAAAACCAATTTTAGGAAACGTGTTGCGTATTCCACAGGCGATAGCTGATAACGGTGGTTTAGAAAATTTTATTAGAGAAATGGTAGAATTCATAAAAGCAACAAATCCTGACCCGGATGAATATTTCGGCAAAATCTACAAAAAGCTTAAAAAAGCCCTTGACAAGATTGATGGTGGAAAATAGTGGAAATATAAATGAAAACTGTTCCTACTCTAAATGTATAATTCATGTAAATAATTTATGGTTCAGTGGAGGAAACCCTGATGTAAGTATAAACACATCTAATACACGAAACAATTAAAAAATGACATACACTAATTTTGGATACAATTTTAAATTATGATTTGATTTATAATGAAAAATCGTTTCAGATTTGTGAACTGTTTTTATAAAGATAGAGCAAGGACCACGTCCACATAACTCTTTAATATCAACACTGACAAAAAACTAGCAATCCAATAAGCCAGAAGTGTGAAAAATGAAATATGGGCAACAATTTTTCGCTTTCGAAAAAATTCCTTGCTGTAGTAGCATATGACCGAACAAGTTGCAGCCTAATGACACCTAGCCTAAATGAATATAACGCAAATAGCCTGACATACAACAGTCATCCTTGTTTGCTTTGTATTGAATTATCATATTTTAAGAATGTTGATACCCATTGAAGGCTTATAATTTTGCGCTATAGCTTTCAAGCAAACACAACATTTCCGTTGTTAAACAATTTAATCTACCAATTCCAAATGACAAAAACTTTTATTCCCCTTATTTGCTTGTAAAAGAACACAAAAGGTAAGCTTGATTTGGTTAATTAAAAAATATTTCCTCGTCACTTGTTGAAATATTTCAAAGTAAGTCTATCATTTGATGTTCACTCAAACATGACATAAACAACTGGTTGCTCACAAACGTTTGATTCAAAAATACAGTGTTCACAGGCTTGGTAGCCTTCTGTCCACAAATACTACCTTCGACTTTGTATTTGAAAAGCTCAAGTTCAGAATTCGCTCTGATGCAGGTTACATATTCGTACGACTTGTACATGCTCAGTATTCGATGCAAAGTTTGGGGTCCAAAAGTTGCGTTGTCAGAATTTAATTCGCTAAACTTCAACATATTCTTGCAACTTGTGAGAAATATTTGTACTCATCACCAATGGAAACCATTTTCTTGGAGTGACCATATCATAAATGTTTTCGTTTTTGTGTTTTTATAGGCATTGCTAATAACTAATGTACGAATAAGCCATGATGCCACAATCATTCGAGAACGTGAAGTTATCGTAAAGCCCTCTAAAAACGGATTGGGCTGCACCAGAAATAATTTTAAATGTATTTGTATCAATTCTCCCAAATGCAGTTTATCTGATGTTGAGAGTTTTATAGTACAAAGCACGATTGGTATGATAAGAAAAAATTTAAAGGTAATTGCATACCAAGCGTTTTTAGTATTCTTGGAAAAAGACTTCTCAAAAGTGCATGACATAAGCTAAAATGTGTTAATTTGATAGCTGCTTAACTTTAACGTGTGCTTAATTTGACAAATTATGAAAACAGCGCAAAACTGAAACCCGTCAGCCATACACAATTTCAAAACAACAGGAATGCTTTATAAAGGTTCATATTGAATGAAATAATTCATTTGTTCTCGTGTTCTAGCTAGCTTAATATTGAAATAGTGAACTATTTAGGATTAAAGATTTAAAAAAGCAAAATCAACACTTTAGCTGGAGTTCAAGTAAATCATATAAAAAGTGGTAAGAATCAATTGGTGTTTAAAAATAACAATTAAAAATGTATTTTTTTATTTAAACAGATGATAAAGTACTGCTTACAAAACATTCACTTACACCTTCCTTGGTTATCGTTGCAAGGATTACTTTAAATTTACAGATTTTCAAAATTACAACCTGCAAACAATTTCTAAAAATTAATCTTTGCTAAGCTAGTTGCATTGCTGTTGGCCGTTTGAATGAAGCTTATGTACAAGCAATTTAAACATTAAAGATGTAGAAGACGTCTGCTGTCAAGTAGAGTACTTCCATTCCGGTTTCTTGCAGTTTTCCTGTTGTGACTGCTTTACAACCTGATGATCTGTTTAAAATATTGAAACAGTTCAGCATACTAAAGTTGCAGTCAAGTTAAAATAATAATTATCTGCGACCGTTTTTACCTTGCTTCCAGACAGGTGCTTTGGTAATTGAGTAAATTATTTGTACCAAACCACTCATCATCCCATTTTTCTTCTATTGAGTATAAAATTTGGTGTGAATACGACTCCAAAACAGATCCTACCATAGCTTTATTTGCGTTAACGTTTACGGGTACTAGTGGCATAAGGCTATCTTGAAACCATTCTGTCACATCGTCAATCTGCGCTTCTACATCAAACAGAAAACGAACTAAATCTATCAAAGTGCCAACCTTCCGTGACTGGTTTGCAGACTCAAACTTACATGACGAAATTCTGAAAGCAAATTCAAGCACATTTATAACTGTAAATTTAAAAGCCTTTAAAGTACGATCATTATAATTGCCAAGTATTACCTTGATTGCAAACAAGTACTTTGATGTTCCAATATACCTGCTACATTCTCAGGGCCGCTTGAAAAGTCACAGAATGTAGTTCCCCTGGCTTGCTCTCTGTTGTACCAATCATTTATTTGTTGCTCTTCCAACAACAAAAACAAACCTGGTTGTACGTCCAAATCCGGTGTTGGCTTGCTGGGTTCACAAATTTTATCGCCGTTGAAATGTTTGGAGTGTATTAGATATTCTGCAAAAACGCAATAAACTTTATGAGTGATTCGAGACGCCAACTAAAGCATGTTATACAGCTTATTTTAATGTACCTGGCTTGCAAACCAGTAACTGGAAATTCCGCGGCAGTAATGCATTCTTTACTAAAATATTTCTATAGTATAGAGGGAATTTCATTCTCGAAGAAAGTATCCACATTGTATAAATCCAATCCTTATATTGGGTAGCTTCAATCTGGGGTACCTTTCCATAACCGATATAACCTTTCATAGAACCATCCAAATCCGGAAAATGACCACCAATAACCGCGTATTTAAAGGCATCCTCAATTTCCTCATCGGACATTATTAGTGTATTGATCTGAATCCATGAATACGTAAAATTATGTGCGGAATCGACATTGTTTGGTATATAAAAGATTTCAAAATTTTCATCCCAAGTATATAGCTTGTCCTTGATAAATATTGTGCAGGTTTGAGAGTCTTTGTGGTATTCTCCAACAAAAAGATAACCAGCTATTTCAAATCTACAGGGCACCAGAGACGGCTCACATCGAGCATTATCACAAACAGTCATTCCTAGCGGCATCGTGGTTTCGTCGTACAAATGTTTTTGAACCCACCGATGTCTATGACAACCCGAGCAATTATAAAGCTCGTTAATGTAGTCAGCGTCAAGAACACTAAGTCCTGGAGTGATTTGTTCTCCGCATCCCACTACATCCTTACTTGTTGCGTTTACACAATCTCCACAGGCGTAGTGCATTTGACTAGCATAATCGTAAAATCCTCGTACACTTTGTCTTTTCGATAGTTTGGCGTGGCTGAATTCGTCACATGTGTCATCTATGGTTACATATTTATCCCTGTCGGCTCTTTGGTGTTCGTGTTCAAGACAAATTGCATGTCCTAATTCATGAATAATTGTTTGTTTGTTTCTGCAATATCTTCCAAATTTAACATATTGATAGCCACCTCTCATACAGACTTGCGCCAATCCACAGATATCACTATCCGGATCAAATTGTATACTGACGTAATTTTCATCACTGTCCGTTTTTGGAACAAAGCGAATACAAGTTTTTGTGTGATATTCTTTAAATGCGGAAAATACCAAAATGGTGTCGTTGAAAGTCAGACTGGGGCTCATTAGGTATTTCACAATACCACCGGGCCAGCCAACACGTGTGCTTCTGTAGTTTTGGGCGGCCGTGTCATCGTCACTTAGAATGCCCATCCACTCATTTGGAGTTGAGCAAAACTTAGTGGATTTCGCAAAACTTGCACTTGTAAATATTAGTAAAAACGAACATCTGAAAACTGGTTGCTTCATGTTCCAGTTGACAATAAAACTTTACAATGAAGGAAAAAAATATTGTCTGAAAATTAATTCCAGAAACCTTTTTTTTTAATTTTCAAAAGGTTTTTGGGGTAAATATTTCAGAAAAAGATTCCTGTCAATTGTCAATGGTTTGGTCAATTTTAAAGTAAACTTGGATTCCTTCAGTGCAAAAAATGGACTAACCAAAGTTTTAATCGCACGTTTAACCATAAATGAAAGAATACTAAGGAATCTTACGTGCGACTCTAACCAGTTTGTTATCACAAACTTTTACTTATCACAAGTTTATCTTCAAGTTCGTGGAAAACTAAGCAACACTCATAACTTTAAGCTTCATTTAAGAAAATGCTTGTCATACCCCATGCTAAAACAACCATTTAGATAGAAAGTCATTGACCTTGGGTAACAAGTCAGGTTATCATAGTTGCTTTTTTCAATATTTTTATTGAGCTGGGTGAGGATTTCTCAGAACGACACGACCTTTAGTCTTCGTATTCTAATCAAATCTTTCATAACATTTTTATAAGAATTTTGAAGGAACTTTCTGTGCTGGTAAATAGATTGATTCATACACAGTGTATCGTAATTTGTATTGCATATAAAATATTTCTCTCAACCATTGGACATCAATAAATCTATTCATTCAGATGCGGTCTCATGATACACCATGCGAATACACTATAAGCCAGCAGTGCAATTTGGATTGATGTCGTAAATGTCATTTTGATGGTTACCTAAACTTAATGCAATTGAGTATTTGAATGGTTATATGAAAAGTCTCAGAAGCTGTGCAACATAGCATTTTGTAGTTTACACAACTTTAACTGGCAAAGCAATTGGGATTTCTTTTCTTTTTATTATATTAAATTTTTAGACGACACTGCTTTGTGTTAGAAATAGTTTCTAAGTTTTCAAAAATTTCTGTGAGCCGAGAAAAATTTGGTGGTTTTGTTGTGCTATTTATTTGTCTTTTTTAAAAATTGTATGTAGATTTTGAACAGCTTCTAGAGAGCACCTTTTTTTCAGAATCGACCACAATTTTTTTCACCTTCTCAAAAACTCTTTAAACTTTCAGGGCTGATTTGTCTACACAAATAAACAGAAAATTTTCAGTATTAGCTTAAACGACCATCATAATTCGGAAATTGTATTGCAAAAAACGTGATGGTAATTTTTAAATGGCCTCAGCTTAACCGTCATAACTGGAGAAACTGTTTTCTACATAAATTAAACGATTTCAAGCCACAACTAGTAAGCATTTTGGATTTCAAGCACGATCAATTTAAAGATATAGAAGATTAACAAAAACTTCAAAACAAATCAGAAAGTGAAAAACAGTGTTTTGGTCTTTCCGATTGCTTGCGTTTTTTAAAACACTGTGTCGTTAATGTGTTTGGTTCTACTGCTAATGTTAGTAAAGTACTTCAAACGATCTAAACTGAATATAAATTCTTCGAGTTACTCGAATTATAGCCAGGTGTTCAGCTGCTTAGGAACCGAAATTGATAACTACTTGCTTGACTTGACTTTTTGAGTTTAAAATTCCAACAAACACGAGAAATAACAAAGACATTTCTTAAAATATTCAACATTTATTTTCCATCTCGGAATTTTCTTCTGTAAAGCTTTACACCGGAAAGGAACTGGGATTACAGAATTTTATTTGCCTGTGTACAAATCTGTCAAACTTCCCTACACGTTTTTCTAAAATTTAAAAAACATATCTTCCGACAACCTAAACTATAATTGTTGTGGCTTCCCCGAATCAGGCACTTGTCCTAGCTCGTTCGGTGCACGGATCAATGTTTAAAAATGTCTACTTTCCCAATTGACTGCTAAACTATCCCCTATCCCCGTTACACGTCCTATGCTGATGGCTAACCGACCTAAAGTGTCCGTATTTCCCAAAATGAATACTTTAATCAACCACAACAAAACGCCGGAGAATCTTTAATTTAACAGACAAAGGAGCTTTTATTTATTTCCCAATTTGGAATCACAATGATTTTCCGAACAATTATTAGACTAAAAGTTACACGCCAAAAATTATCTCAAAGACAAACGAATCTTCACTTAGTAACGAGTCAAGTGAAGTGAATGAATAGACAGACAGAGAGACGAGGAACGAGAAGGTACACGATCATCCCATTGCCACCGTACCGGACTGCATGGCTCCCGCTCTCACCGTTCCAAGACTGCGTGGTCATTGCGAGGGGGATGACCGTTACTACTTTTTTACATGGGGAATCTAAGATTCCAAACAAAGATAATTTTTTCTAATGACTATTTTCTCCAAGCCAATCTATCGTCCTCATGAGTCCGTAACAATAATGTATGGGATTTCCGAAAGAACAGAAAAATAGGATACCGGGACGAATTACACGTTCCACATTTAAGGTACTTTCCTAGGTAGTTGTGTGCTTAGTTAATTAAGGAATTGCCAGGACACTTAACTAGTAGATAATTTAGCCGGACTTGTAGTTTGTCCCAAGAAACTATTGACGTCAGTAATTATTTTAAGTGGTAAGTGTTTTGACAAATTATATACCACTATTTTAAACTAGCTTAATTTTAAGCTGAGTGATTGGACATTTCCCAGTAGAAGCACAAATACCGCTGAACTAGCTACAAGTTAAACTTTGCCTAGTGACATTTCGCTAAGCATATTAGACAAACTTTCAACTACACTTGTGGAAACATATTTTTTGTTTTAGGCATTTTTAAGTGGAATATACAACCAACCCATTCCTTTGTTGCCTTTTTTTGTACAATTGTTTGTGTTGAATATTTGTTTTTGTAAATAGCCTGACCTGACTGCTCTTCTCCTCGTGATATAATTAGTTTTAAACTGTTAGTTTAAAGGTTACTTGTACCGCAACCCGCACTGTTGCTTTGCAACAAAACTGCTCATCAAGTTGTCCGACATCTTCCTGATTTCGTGGCTGTGAACGGTGTGGCTAAACAAAACATGTTTTACAAATTCCTTTCGATTAATCCAGTCAAGCGTACAGAATTGCATATGTTTCCAGTTCTACTAATACTGGTAGTAAAGTGCTCCGAATGTTCTAAAATAACTACAAATTGTTCCAGTTACTCAGAGCATAACAAAATATTTAGCTGCTTTAGAAACCAAATTGATAACTACTCGCCTGATTTGACAACATTTCGAGTGCAAAATTTAAACGATCTTCTTCAGCAATTTACAAAGACCTGCAATCCATTTCTTAATATATTGAACTATGTTGGAGTAGACATTTCCCCACTCGAAGCACCCGTAACAGTCCAAAATATTCGTACAGGATTTGCACAACAGCAAAGATACAATGTTACTAATTCTTTCACTGAACTTTATCTTTTAAGAAGTATGTTTGAGACGTACGATAGTTTAACAAATATTACGTTGTTTGCACACGACAAGGAAAATCTTTTTGACAGGAAGCTTATTTTCCGATCTTGGTGTGGTGTGCTTCAAATTCATGTGTTCATGCCAGAGTTTGTGTTAAAACCATGGACTAAAAGAGTGATCCTCCATTCTAGGAAACATAATCTGGGAGTGTACGACTTATCTGTACCAGTGTTTCAGTTTCTTGTTCCTATACACTATGACGCAATTTACTTAAATAATTTATGCAATTTGATGATTCATAAAATTAATTTAAAAATGCATGCTCGTTATAGAACTAAATATTAGAGTACTGCTGAAAACTATGCCTTTCTTTTAGTGCACGTCACTAAAAACACAGGAAAAGTTTCAGTTGTTACTTTTTTGGAATACCGCTCCGCAATATCTTATTCAGCAAACGACACTACAACTAAATGCGCAGGATTGAGTTTAAGTACTGCTGCGTTTTCCCAAACGTTACCGGAAAAGATCATAAGTTTGGAATATTCAAAGCAGATTCCTAAAGCAGATGTGCAGGTGGATAGCCATGAACTATTTCATCATTTGCTTTCAACGAGGGGGAAACATGCACATAAATGGTGGAAGTTGAAAATGAATAATTTAAATTTATTTTATTTTGGAATTTCAAAATTAGTTTTAATTTTGCTGTCCAACTTCACCTACCAGGCAGTTATTACAAAGTGTTGTCACATTGGCAGAAATGGTTACTCGATTGGTTCACCGTCAAGTTGTAAATGTCAATTTTTTCCCAGAAATTTACAAATATACGTTGTGAAAATACCTCCCTCTAAACATTACCTTTATCACGTAAAAGTTAACAATTATTTAGAAAAGCTTCGCTTTGTTTCATGTGGTCTACGTGGTCTACATCCATTTCCTTTTGAGGAATTCTACAATGTTTTTGATGTAAATATATGGATTGCAATTTTTATTTTCATATTGCAATGGAATGCAATGATATAGAACAACATGGAATTTATTTGAACTTCATATGCAATATTCTTGCATCTTATTATCAAAGTTACACGCACAAGCCTTTTGAAAAGACGAGGAAAAACATCTGTACGAATCCAGGTTCACATAAATGCTTTCACAATATACTGCTCGAAGAAAGTCTTAAACCTAATTTAGTATCATAAATGCAAAGAATCAGTTTTGCTTTCAATTTAATTTAAGGTTGAGGTATATGATGCAATATTTTACAATGGCACATAAGGATAGTTAAAGTTTGATGATCTCAAAATACATTTTCTTAAAACTGAAATTGTTTGGTTGAAAGCTTTTGTACGCTCAATACTGGTGCATAAATGTTTCAGGGCTATTACAAAACCATAAATAAGTTATCAACAACATTTAAAACTTTTAGCATGTAGGTTGGTATAATTATCAACGAACATAATAATTTAGCACCATCGAAATACGTTTCTTACTAATTCTCCACCACTGTATGGCAACCACACACACCACACAATCAAAACAACCAAACGGAAATAGATTTTTGGATGAGCTTTCCGTTATCACATTACTCAAGTAAGCATCCTGTATTTGAAAGCTGCATGAAACAACTCCGTGCCATTTGATGCCGGAAGCACAGAACTCAAATAAACTCGGAGATGCAGCAAAGTTAGTCACAATATAGCGATCACAGTGTAAACACAGGCTATAACAGTTTGGAAAAATGAATCGCCTAACGCTGACAGTGTTGGTAATTATATTTGTTCAGGGCATTTATACAGCGCAATGTGCGATGTCCCACAATTTTGAAAACAAAGCGGGGGATCCACCGCGGCCAATGTATTACAATTTGACAGACCTGATAAATATGGTTTTGAAGGAAAACTGTTCAGACAACTATAACCAATTACAGAATGCAATAATAATTTCTCCACACGTGCTCTACGAAACAGGTTAGCTATAATTTTGTGTCTAAATATTAACATGTAAAACCCAAGTTTTTATTTAATGCTTACTTGCTTTTCAGATGTCCTACTTGACAACATCCAAGAAATTGTTCCTGTGTTAAATCTATTTCAACAGTTCAAAACCAAAACTCATTTGAACCCACAAATTATGCTAACATTTCGTTGTGTTAACAGCAGCGGTTATTTCCTAGAAAGTCGAATAATAAGTGATGTGTTTTACAGCCTTGACAAAGAACTAAGCGCCGAGTTTTGTTCCCAAATGTTAAATTTTGTGTCAGCTATCGCATTGGACTTTGGAACTCTAATAGATTTGTTTCCTGTTAGCGTAGGAGACTATTTAAGAGGCTTTTCGGTGACAAAATCTGTTAGAGACTTTTTTCATTTTCAGTGTGGTCGTGCTGATATTTCAATTGGCGTTATTTACTCGCCAGTAGGTTACAACCGCCCGGAAAGCAACTTCTTTCTTGCTAATCAAACAATGTTTGCAAACTTTACAATTTTTCCAATATGGTTGGATTTTAAATATGAGTTTCCAATGTCCTATACACAATTTGATTCATCTTTACGGAAAAAACGAACCTACTCTGAAGACGCCATGATGCTTTTGGTCATTCGAAAAAGCGACCTTCCAAATTTGACAACGTACTTACACAATTATCATCATTCATGGTGTCATTATGTCATCAGTCATGGTAGCCTTTTTTACTATATTGAAAAGGCATTAAATGACACTTCCTGTTCTAATACAACATGCGTTGCACGAGAAGACCGATTATATTCTGTAAGCTTGCAAGTTTTTAAGAAACTCATACAAACGTTTGCAACGCTTGAGAGAAAGGATGTGGTTATCGGAAACCCGTGGCAAAACTTTACTCAAGAGAATGAATGGCGGATATCCGACATCGATAGAGATGTTCTGACTCAACCTCTCATAAACTTTCCGGATGTTGATGTGGATGTGTGCAAGCTTCGTGAAACCTTGAACACTTTGAGAGTACGTTTTACTACAATGGGAACGGATGAAAGTAAGTTTTATAATTTGATCAGATTATCTGATACAGATATTTATACTAGCATTATAGCATATGAATTTCGAGAAGTAAAGTTATGTTCTTTATTTGAAAGAAACTTGGCGAAACATTCTTCGACGCGAACAGCAACTCTTTGGAGACAACAACAGATGCATCAGCTCTAAGGAATTCTTCAATCCGCAGAGCAATTTTCCGATGAACGTGTCGCTTTACTTCACAAATGGAATTTCAACCGTCTGGCAAATGGTCGAACCATTTATGGAAAAGATCATAAAACAAAATTTGCATACGGGGGACTTGTCATTACAAACGCTAGTATTTTTGGATACGGACATAGAAGCTTCAGAGCAATTGCAATTCAGGTCTAGTACTGGAAGCGGAAAGAAGATAATTGCGGTTAAATTTAACAGGTCAATTAAAATTATAATTAACTTTTTGATAATTTCTTAGTCAGAAATTGTTCGGCTACCTTTATTATGTCATTCGAAGATACCCGAAATTTTTATTTTACCTTAATTGCACTTTTACAGCACAAATGTTCTAAAAGCAGTTAAACTTCAAACGCCCATAACTTCCTTACGTTAGATTTATTTCGCACCAAATTTTTTGCGTTAGTATCAGCCTGAGATTAGCTATCCACACAGTATGCAGTATGCAAATTAATGTTTTTGGGAATTTCGAAATATGTCGATCTTGAGTTGGCGTGGCGGTAGCCTATGGTATTCACTTTTCTGTCTAGAACTATCATGTTTGCTTATTCATTAACTTCTACCTTAGTACTCGAATGCTAGTAAAACGTCTATTTGTACTGGTTTAGGTCCCATTTTGGCAAACTTAGTGTCCATTTTGACTGGTAAAGGGATCGTTTGTACTGATTAATAGCACATTTACTCTGGTTTAAAGCACATTTTGCTGGTTTAAAAATAAATTGTACGGACAGACGGACGAACGGACAACGATATCTTAAATAGCTCCCTTGCAGAAGCAGTGAGCAAATAATATTAATTTCAGTAAACTTTGTTTGAAATAATATCTATGTAAGAAATAGTAAATGCGAGGTAATATGTATAAAAGTTGAATAATAATGTGTGCATACTTTACAGAACTTTTCAAGTTTTCACGTTGGGCCAAGAAATTATTTATATACATAATATTTGCAGTCAGCATACAGCAGCTAACAATTTTGCAGCAAAACTTCGTAATAAAAGTTTATAGTTTATAGTGATAATGCCAGATAAAAAACGAACTCCAAAAATATTTCTACGAAGCTGCTTCTAGTGCTTCTGTAGCTTTAAATACATTTATTTGTATTAACATTTGAGTAAAATTCAAGATTAGAATCAGCATTTGTTTTCTGAGCTACCATTTAACTTGCGTGACAACTAACTAATCAGCAAATACTCCTTCAGAAATTTATGACCAATTATCCCAGCAGAAGAAAAATTTAACTAATATAAATATTACATAATATATTCCTATACATTATTTTAATTCTTAAGCAGCTTTTTGATATTTTCCATATTATGCCTTTAACATCAATAGATTCTAGAAACCCAACTAACAAATGGCAGTTTACAATTACAATCGAGAAAACGTTTGTCGGAGTTAAAGCTAAAATAGATCTACCTGAATAATAAAAAAAACAAAATCCAATAATTCGCATCCCGATTTGTATGCTCCTTCCATATTGGGTGCTACAACTATGGCATTTAAAAGAGAGAAAAATGTTTTGAATCATGTGGCGTACATAAATTGCCTGAGACCGTAATAACAAATCTAGGATTGCCCCAAATCTTAAAGCTACCCTAATTGTGCTTCTTACACCAGGAATTAGGCAAACAAACTTGACATCCTGTTTCGTTGCATTATTCTTCTGCAATATCTTTGTTTCAATTACCTGAAATCTGAAATCCAAAAGTCTCAAGATTTTTCATTCGTAATCTTATGTAATTCTGCCACCATTTGCCCAACTCGGCTTCAGTGCTATACATTGCTCACCGCAAAGGATTGAATGGTTTTAGTATATCTTGGTTAAAAATATACATGGGATAGCTATTGCGCTTCATTTCAAAGTACAACTGATAAGCTCTCTTAACGTTCAATTCATCTGCCACTTTATTACTGACAGTCATGTATAAACAGTGCCACAGTTACATCGTACCGTCTCAGATTCTTAACTTCCTGTATCTCTGCAAACTACGACAGGTAGGTATGTGAAAAATAAGTGGTATAGACTGTGGTTAAAAGAAAATATTGATTTTATATGGAAATATCCTTCTATTACCACTTTATGTAAACGAATAATTAAGAGATCTACACAAAAAGTATCAGAGAGGTTATTCCCATTAATTTAGTATTATAATTCCCAAAAGTAGTCTTTAATATTCTCGAAAAAAATTACAGTTCAATCATTTTAGTGTGTTACCGTAGTGTTTGAAATTTTACTATTACAAGACTTCCTTTTCAGAAACTTTAAAAATGCAGCTAAAAAGCTACGGAATTTTAAAACTGTTTATCCCTTTTTACTTCACAAATCCTAAAAACACCACACTGTAAACAATTATCATGCTCATATCGCATTCTATTTTACATTTTAAAAACTTTACAAAAACATCAAACTCTTTGCATATTGACACAAAATATTAAGTTTGTTTGTGTGTTGAAGTTTTCGTATCATTTCAGTATATAACACAAGTAGCCCTAGTGTAAAACCTACCCCCGGGATTACACAAATCGACTTAACATCTTGTTTCTTGGCAACATTTTCTTGCACTGCTTTCGTTTCGTTAATTTTAAACTGCGATCCAACGGTTCCAAGATATTTTATACGCAAATGTACGTAATTTATCCAATATTTAACAAGTCCAGCTTATGTTCAAAATATGTTGCTCTCTGCAGAAACTGCAACGGAATGGGACCCCAAAAAGTGTATGACGGAATATTTTCATACAACACATCGTCGCTTAATATGTACACGGGATATCCTTTCCGTTTCATTTCAAAATACAGTTGATAAGCTCGGTTGTCATTTAGCGCAACTGCCACCCTCTTGCAAGCAGTCATATGTTTTGGGACCAACGCTGCCACAGTTTTGTCATAATTTTGCATACTTGGAATATTTGACCAACCAGGGAACATTTTCGTCCCATTTAAATATCTTCTCGTGGAATTGTCAAGATTCATATCTGAAAGCCGTCTCCATTCTGTATGCGTCACGTTAATAAAATGCCAAAAATCAGACACAACCGGAAACGCTTCATGTTGATTTTCTTGATGATAGGCTCGTGAATAAGTAACATCATTGCCCAGATTTTGCCCCACGTCACGTGGTGTTGAGTAAATGTTAAAGTTTGCGCTTACAAGCCGATCCCAAGTATCAAACGGTACAAGACCCGGTGGTGCTATGAGCTCACTGATTGTGTAACTTTTAAACTCGTTACCAATTATCCAGATTAGCATTGGTAAAACAGTTACCATTTGACGATTCCTTTGGTTATCCCAGAAATTTGTACCTTGGACAATTAAAAGCGCAATCATATTCAAAGCGTTTTGGAGTAGCGTTTGTATTCCGTTTAATTGATTTAGTTCAGTGCAAACCAAAGTTGCGTTTGCTAGTATTCCCGCCAAAAAGCATGTCCAGATAAATATATCAAAGCTGTCAACCAGCTTGGTTAGGGTGTACCCCCAAGGAATTTCTTCAAAATGACAACTAACCGCAAGTAATTTTTTCTGTCGAATGTGAAGAGCCGACATTTGAAGTTCGGATACGGAAAGACGCACACTTCTGTCAAGTGAACTGACTAACCCAGGTGGCAAATCAAAGGACCTTATTCAAGTTCTCACTAACCTGGGACCAGGGACTTTATCTTAATTTCTGAACTACAAGTCGGATGGTTACGTTTAATATCTCATTCAAGACAGCAACTTACGTACTATTATACGTACGTGCGCTGGTGTCCAGATTCGTGTGCGCATGATCCGATTTTTGCAAAAATATATTGCAGAAATCCATCTCAGTCGCCAGAAACCCAGATGTTTACAAAATGTTTTTGCAAAAATCGGATCATGCGCACACGAATATTGACATTAACAGACTATGGCATAATAGTACTTGAGTTGCTCTTTCAAATGAGCTATTAAACGTAACCATCCGACATGTAGTTGAGAAATTAAGATAGGGTCCCAGGCTAGTGAGAACCTGAATATGGCCCTTTGGGTCCGCAAAATTCCCGATAATGACTTAAGGTTTGGTTTCTTACAGCTTCGTATTTGCTGCCAATAAATAGTTCTACGTTTTTGGGAATAACTGATGATATAAACAGGACATCCACAAAACCGAGAAGTTCATCGTTTGTGAACCATCCTATTGTGTGTATTCTTGGGAGAATACTTTTCCGTGAAAGTTTTTGTAAGTGATGTTTTGTATAAATGTCGCCTGTAATAATAAACTCGAATATTGGAGGTTCACGTACGGTTTTATACAGCTGCTTGGAATATGAAGTAGGTTGCACGACTTGAAAATGGTGTAGCTTGATAAGGCTTGTAGGAGAACACGGCTTGCAATTGAAGCAAACCACGAAAATGGTTTCCACTTGTACATTATCTGTGTGAAAACCTTTGACGTCTTGTATTAGATCCCATACCTCATACTGCCGGTGATATGCCGAAAGCCAATACGTATCAAGTATTGGAACAGTCCAGGATTTGTACATTTCGTAGTTTAGGCTGGTTACCAAGATGTAGTACTGAGGCTCGAATACCAACTCGTTTGAAAATACCAATTTATTGATTTTCATTGGTTCTTCAAGAACATAACCAAACTTTGGGTGCTTCCAATACATTGTTTGGTCTTGGTCTACAGTGGGAGGCATGAAATATAAGATTACTTTACAGATAGCTCTACGTCTTGGCCATACAAGTCTGCTGTTGACGTATCCCAGGTATGGGTTCTTCTTGCCAGTTGAATTGCTTTTATACAGCAAATGTTCAGCTGGAACAAAATCCTGGAATTCATAGCTATACACGTATTTTAAAAGAACAAGGGGATTGTGTACGGCAGCACTAATTTGAACTCCTTTAAAATTAATAAAAAAATTTGTTACAGCTAGGCATTTTGTTAATATAGTAAGTTATATTATCATTTACAGATTTTTTTTGCAAAATTGCATGGACCACAAAACTTAAAATTACTAAAACTAGAGACATCGACGACAAACCCGACATTGTCAAGCTTTTATTGTGTAATGTTGTCTGGTCTTGAAATGCATATTTGTTTTAGTACCATAAAGTTAAAGGCTTTTTGTGCCAAGTCTGGTTACAGAATTGTTTTGACATCTCAAATGTGTAGTTAATTTATGATATTTTTTGTGATTCTCCGAGAACAAGGAATGTATATAGCTGAACTTGCACTTACTGGTTGTTACAGATATTATAAGATTTTTACCGGTTCTACGGTGGTCATTTGACCAATTAGTTTGTGCTGACAATGTGTTTAAACTGTAGTAATCTAGAGCTACAGTTAGTAAATACCTTTACAGTTGCTTGTTAACTCAATATTGGCTAAACATAAAAGAAACCATATTTTCCCCAAACGGAACTCAGTAAACTTAGACTTGACTTTTTATATATCTTGTAAATTTGTAAGCATTTGCTACTCGGTTACTATAAAAAAGCAGTTTGGCATATACACGATGTATAATTTTCACTCCGATTATTAGAAGGCTATTGATATTATTTGGTTATTTCACAGAGTTCTACATTGATTTTAATTGATTGATTATTGATATAGTTATTTACAGTAATTTCCGCTTTTTCTAAGTAAGTAAGTAAGTAAGTGAGTTTATTGTCATATACTGAAACCCTTTACATGAAAGGATCTTACTTCAGGCGGACATTTACAATCGATAACAATTAATTATTTTTACAGTACAGTTTTCTAAATGAGCAATCAAAGACTTTGAAAGGAGATATTACAAATTTTAATTCCACACAAGTAATTATTAGCGCCAAATTGAATCTCGTGCAAAAATAAATTAACAATCTAATTGTCTATCAGAATTACAAAAAAATTAATATTTCAAAATTTTTATTTCGTATTAGTTTCTTTAGAAACTTAACGTACTTAGAAAACTAGAGTAAATGTTCAAACTATAACCATAAAACATTTTTGTGCAGTATGCGTTTATGTTAGGAATAAAGTTTAGTATCTAGTATCGTTAATTATTCTCGAGAAAATTATCACTCAATAATTTGAATGTGCTAGTATATAGCGTTTGGAATATAATTATTACGGTTAGGGTTTCTTCAGAAACGTTTGAAAATGCAGCTATAACAACTCCAGCAGCTAACGAATTTTAAAATTGTTTATATTTTTTTACTTTACAAATCTGCTCATCTTAAACACTTTGAAACATGAATACGATTTGCACATAATACTACCAGCACGCTATTCCTATAACACACACGATATAACTTACATTGGATGATGGTTGCACAAATGGAGTTCAATATAATATAAAAGTCAAAGTTATGAGCTTTTAAAGGGAAATCTTTTATTAGAAAATTACGCTGATGAGGACTGAGGATTAGGTCGAAATTTTGGGTTGGATATTTAATAAATTCTAAAGTATGATTTATGTTAAATCATTATACAGGTTATATTTAAATTTTACTTCATTGTATATGACATTAAAATCGTTAGAGAATAAAAATGTAACACTACTTTGAATCGACAATAACGTTTTGCCAAGTGCGAAATCTGATTTTCACTAAACTAGAGCAATAAAGTGAAACACGTAAATTAAATTGCATCCACGCTTTAACTTCGTATATAACCAAGTTCTGCACGTAGAATTCTAGTACATTCACAGCTTTTTAAAATTTCGAATACATTATATTTCTTGCGTATCGATACAAAATAATAAGTTTGTTTGTGTGCTGAAGCTTCCGTACAAATTCAGTAACTAGCGCGAATGTACCAAACACGTAGTCTACACCTGGACAAAGACATATCGACGTTACTTCCTGTTACTTGGCAATATTGACCCTTATTGCTTTTGCGTCGTTAATCTGAAACTAAGATTCGAAATCTCCAAGGTATTGCATACGTAGGCTTATGTAATTCTGCCGCCACTTAACAAATCCTGCTTCAGTGTAATACGTTGCTATGTATAGAAACTGGATTAGATTAGGTCCAAAGATCTTGTAGGACTTAACTACATGTGCATTTAATAAATTTATTAATACCACTAGTCTGATAGCACACATTTGCTAATGAATGTACTCCTGAAGTTATGCATTATATAGACGACAATTTATGATTTTTGTTGAAGCATTACAAATTCTATTTTTAATATGTCACTATATTGTAGTTGACATTAAAGTTGTATAAGTTTGAATATAGTTATATTAAAATCATCAAAAAGTTTTGCTGATGAGTGCGAACTTAGCAAAATTTTGTATGAACTATATATTTAAAATTCATTCATAGCTTTTTTAAACTACGAGTACATTAAACCTTTTACATATTCAAACAAAATAGAAAGTTTTTTTGTATGCTGAAGTTTTCGTACAATTTCAGCAACTAGCGCAAGCATCCCGCACCCGGAATAAGACATATTGATTTCACTTCATGCTTTTTTGCCATATATTCCTTCAATGTTGTTGTTTCATTAATCTGATACTGAGATTCAAATTCTCCAAGGTATTGCATACGTAAGCTTATGTAGTTTTGCCACCACTTAACAAAACCTGCTTCTGTGTAATACGTTGCCCTCTGTAGAAATTGGAATGGAATAGGTCCAAAGAATTTGTAGGATGGAATAGTTTCATATAGTACATCATCGGTTAATATGTACACAGGATAGCCTTTTCGTTTCATTTCGTAGTACAATTGATAAGCTCCGTTGTCATTAATTGCTACTGCCACTCTATTGCAGACTTTCATATATTTGGGCACTAACGCTGCTACAGTTACGTCATACACATCCATGTTGGGAATATCTGACCAGCCTGGGAACATCTTGGTTCCATTTAGAAATTTTCGTGTGGTATTATCAAGATTGATATCAGACAGTCGCATCAAAGTGGTATAAGGTGAATTGATAAAGTGCCAAAAATCTGATACAACCGGAAATGCTTCAAGTGGGGTTTCCTGATGATAGCGTCGAGAATATTTAATGTCTTCCATGGTTTGGCGTATATCACGTGGCGTAGAGTAAATGTCAAAGTCTGAACTCACTAGTCGGTCCCATGTGTCAAATGGCACCAGTCCAGTTGGAGCTATGAGCTCAGTAATAGTGTAGCTTTTAAATTCGTTTCCAAGCAACCAAAGGAGTAGGGGTAAAACATTTAGCAAACACCTGTTCCTCTGATGATCCCAGAAACTTGTACCTTGATCAATTAGCAGAGCAGCCATGCTGAAATAGGTTTGAAGAAACGAAAAAATTCCATTTTTCAATCTGACAGCGTTGTCGTTATTTTGTTGCCAATTTAAACCGATGCAAACCAAAACTGCGTTTGCAAATATTCCCAAGGTTAGACAAATCCAAATATGTGTATCAAAACTATCGACAAGCT
>JAIQCH010000072.1:0-36399 GCA_029691765.1 Entomobrya proxima
AATTGCAACATTTTAATGGTATTGCATTGCTGATGAAGTAACACATTAAGTAAATGATTTATATTCCGTGCCGCTTTATGGTTGAATAAACAATTGCGTCAACGGAACCGAATAATTTTTCAGCGCTAAATGTGAACACGAAGCAGTTGTTTATGGGGCGAAGCAAAACACAAACAATATAAACTCGGAATTGTTTAAACATAAGTGATGATGTAAACCTGAATGTCTCTAGGTAAATAAACACTTGTCGAAATTTCTGGAAGGGATTTGCGGATCAAACGCTTTTCAATATAAAACACTAAACCATGCATTTTTTAGAATTCATGAATTTGTGTGTCACCAGAAATGCATTTGTCACCAGAAAGATACAACATTTTATGTTACTAAGTATGTTCAGCGTGCTCACTTGGAATTAGTTAATTTTTTCATGGTTTTGGAATGCGTTTTATTGCATTCTTATTGATTATAAAATAAGGCAAAAACTTACTGTTGTTAATGCAGGTATTTTTCTCACCTATTAGAAACCGAATATTTACATTTTGCTTTCCACACCTTGTGCTGACAACATAAGACTAGCTTACGTATCCCATACGATAAAAGCATTTTTCCAATCCTGATTCAAATTATCACGCAACGAACAAACCACAAAGGGCAAAGCGTATAAAACCTGTAATATACGAACCAAATGAGGGTAATTATGGAGCTATACTCCTGCAAAGAAACAAAACGCTCGGAAAGTACAAGATTTGATTCTATTTACAAAAATATAATTGTTTTAATCCAATACTGTGAATTTATTTTGTCTGGTTGCTGTAATGCCGTTGGGTTATTTCAATGTGTTTATTTGATTCTAATATATTCTTATTGAAGTGTTGGACTAATACGCTGTAGGAAGCTGTATAGGGAACTGGCATGTTTGGATAGCTTGCCGTATCTAAACTCCACCGTCACAACACTACATTTTGAAAGTCGGGATGTTTACAAAAATGAAAAAGTTTCCTTCAATCGACTGTTTCATGCATTAAAAAGATTCAAAAATTTGAAAGATTTGGAAATCAAAGCCACTTTGTTTATTGAAAAGACAACCAATTTGCCGACACAAAATATAAAGTTGCCTTGGGTAAAGGACCTACGATTGTGGAATTGTTACAACGCCAAATGGGAAAGTGAAAAGGACTTTTTCTTATCGATAGCCAAACGTGACGGGTTTTATGGAAAAATCATTGCACACTTTCCAAACATTGCATACCTGAAAGTTCAAGATAAAGGACGGGACAACCTGCCACTTATTGGGGATAAAAAGAAAGCAGCAATTGTGTACAGCTCTGGAATTTGGGGTCGGCAAAAGTTCCTAAGAATGGCCTACTTTTGCATTGAGTATCCTCCCCCTCCCAGAAAATACTACCCAGGAGTAAGTCGTTGTATTTATTTACGAGACATGGAATAACTCTTAAATATCCTTGCAATAGGCCAAATTTTGTTTTTATTCTAGCTAAGGTATCCCGCACCACACCCAGTTTTTCGTGGAGAAAACTGGACAAGAGCTGACTTTCTGAAGTTCCGTTTTAAAATGGTGACCTGCGAGACATGTGGAATTTCAAAAAAGAAGAAAGCAAAGAAAGTTTGAATCTTCATGCTTAATGGTGTTCGATAAGTTTTTAAATTTGTTTTATTATGCTGTATCCCTATTTGAAAGCAAATTGGAAAATTTGTACTAATTTTTATTGCAATAGTAGACCAAACCTTGAAATTATCTTACTCTAGCTCACACCTGCAGCAATGAAACTTGTAAATTACCCTAAATGATTTTCAGGATATTTGAGAAATAGTTTATGTATTTATTGCCTAAAAAAAGGTCATATATGCACGGCTGTTATTTTGAAAAAAAGTTATAAACGTTTAACAAGAAATTGAACTGTCATCACAGAAATCTCTAGTTTTAGGATTTTTAATATGTTGTAAAGATTCACAAAAAAAACTTTTTCAAGCTGAAGCGAATTCCAAAACTTTATGTAGAACCACATCTTTTAGTTATTGTTGAAAAGTCAACATGAATAATTCATCCCCTTTTTGCATAATGGTATAATCACTCAGAACAAAAGACGCATTTTGCAGTGTACTACACGCTAGCAAATTTTTGATGACATTTATGAATTGCGTAAATTACGCAGCGTACTTCACTGGACGAACGTAAAATCCCTTAGAAGGAATCAGTGGGTAACTTCAGGAAACTTTAAAGTATCAGTAAAAAATTAAATAAACATACAAAATTATCGGACAGGAATTTGTTATATATCAATAAAACTATATACATGACAATTTACGCAGCAGCATTGTTATTCTTGAGAACCAACATGTACGCAATTTCACAACGGGTCCAAAAATATTTACAGAACAATCACACATATCTCATTAATCTGAAACAAGATCTACTTTTGCAAGGCTAAGCTTTCTACATTACACCAATTGATTGAGTAAAGTAGCGTAGGTTGTGATGTATCTTGGGAAAATGTACAAAGCAAGATGCTGTTTTTTGAGATGCCACGACACATCATCCGTTATGCAAAAGTACGCTTTTGAAAAAGACTTGTTGTGGATAGGGTAGGCACCATGTCAATGTCCATGGACAAATGACATGTAAATGACATTTGGAACCCCCATGACAATTGACATGTCAAATGTCATGTCCACTTGTGTGTCATGTCCAAATGTCAAAATGTCATGCAAAAAGTAAAAGTGACAAATTGACATTTCTGCTCTTTCATTCTGCAAAATTAACACGCTGTATGCTGCATCTAGACTCCACGCTTTAAAAAACATGAATTTATTCATTAATTGGGAGCCTTAGTTCATTTTTCGTGTGTATTTTCTTATATGTAAGCTCATCTCCAGACTTGACATTCTCTCAATGACACACGGAAACAGAAAGTGATGTGCTGGATTACCAAGTTGTTTTGTCGAAAGTCGAAATCCCCACAATTCCGGACTAATGAATCATTAATTGTCATGTAAAATTAGGTAGGGATTCGTAGTAAAGTAAGAAGTACACCTGTTTCATCAGTTCCTTTAAGCTATTAGTCGATTCCTGATCCCTAATTTTAAAACGTGTTTAATTTTTAAAGCTGATTGAACCAAGAAACGAAGTTAGGTGGTTGGAGACTATGGAATCTTTTATTGTTTTTTTAATAACCGGCAAATGCTCAGAATCCGTGCAATAATTTTATTCTCTAATAGCCCAGGGCACTTTCTTGAGGTTCCGGCTTTACCGTTTTAATGCAGGAGCTTTCAGAGCCAACAGTTTTCTGCATCATAAGATGAGGTTGCTGGCAGCAACTTGCTGCTGCTGACTTGGGTGTTGGTGGTAATTATAAGAAACAAGACAGGATTGGTTGTGATGGGGATATTGAATAATGACCAAAAACAAATGCCTGCTGATGAGCTGGAAATTCTTTCTTTTACGCATTCAGTTCAGCTAAAAAATTTCTTAGGTTTCTTAAGTACTGACATTGAGCATACAATCTTCTATGTATCTTGTATCAAGCATTCAAACTTAGCATTTTACTGTGTTGGTTTTTTCGCAGTTTGGTGTAAATAAGAAAACTGGTGACGTAGTCCGCCATCAAAATCGCCGAAATGCGAACGGTTTCTGAAAATAAAACAGCGCGTAAGGAAAAACGATTTTCGGCCGAAAATACCGTTGGTCCAAAAGAAGATCTTGTAAATCAAGATGTATTAAAATCAAACTTTAAGAACATTTCTTAGGTATGAAGAGTGTGATAATACGTCAATTTTTAGAATGATCATCATGACGGTTTTTTAAAACAGGGAAACAATGGTAGCATAAGAAATAAAACTTCGATAAATTTATATAGTTGTGAATTCCAAATATGACTCATATGCATTTAAGCAGCTGGTACATGGAAACTAATTTTGTTAAAAGCAACTTCAACTTGGCAAGCGCATTAACTTTTATAGTAATGATGCCAGGTATACAAGTGGAGCTAAATGTTAATAGATTAGTCTTTCTTGGAATGGTAACGCCCATTTTTACCAGAATAGGATTAATACCGTGACTAGTTTATACTACCGGTTGTATCATAATTTGAATTACAAAGTGTAACCCAGTCGCACATTTATGGCACTAACAAAAATAAATTTGAACGACAAAGTGTAACATTTTTGAACGTTTGATGCAAGTTGTTTTTAGAAAACTGAAGATGTTTTGTTTTGAGTGCTGGGAATGTAACTTTGTATATGAGATTATACGTAGCTAGTACAATGTTAAAAACCAAATTTCCAATATGTTATATTTACAATCTTCGTTACTAACGTTGTCTTACGTTACGTAGATGATCATTGGTAATATACAAACAGCTACACTTTTTATAATAATATACTAATTTGTTAGTACCCACAAACGTTTACACTAAAAACTCAAATTACTTATCGTTTACGTTTTCAGGGCAGCCAGAATATTGTGGCTCTAATATTGCAGCAGTGTTTAAATTTTTAGGTACAAATTCTTTTGCCATTTAGAACTACCTAATTTCCTTTGAGTCGGGTAGTTTAAACTCATAATAAGTGGAAGCAGAAAAACTAATTTACTAAGTAGTTACACAAGCCAGAACCCCGTGTCGCCTTATTTGTCATCAACTTCGCCGCTTGTCGTCAGCAGATAGGTTCAAGTGAACTGCAGAAAGCATTTAGAAGATACTATATAGTATAAAAATTTACAGTTTTAAAAGAAAGTTTTCACATCGGTTTTCAAATTTGTGTCCCCGCAGTAACATGGCTGCAACAAAAGTTGTCTTGTATACTGCGTACTGCTTCATATACCAAGTTTCCATTGTGCAATCTAACGAATCCACGTTTTATCCCTTTGGTCAAGCAACCGTGAACGATTCACTTGAATTGAAAAACCTCAATCATTTGTGGACGCAATACCAACTTCAGAACACGTCTATAAATTTGAAAGACGTTATAAACTTTATTGCTGATTCACATTCGATTGTTGTTATAAACTTTTTCTGGTCGGTGGATTTTGATGGACTAAAAATTCCAACCATCATTGGAAAACAAACACCTGGAATTTTAAAAAGACAAAAACATAATGGTGATTATACTGAGGATATAATTTGGGTTTCAAATCCTCCAAAAAATTGTTCAGGTTTTTGTAAGCTTAAATCGGATCTTTGTTTGAGCTCTGAAGTTCTGGTGATTAACTTGTACAAGTCAGGTGGTACTCGGAATTGTTTGAAGATCGACTTTATAAAATTTTCAGTATCTTGTCGGCCATGGAATTTAGAGGTAAATGTTTTAGTAAGTCCTCCAAAATTTCTTTTATCACACGTTGGCCCTTTAGAGCGCAGTTTGTGCAAAAACTATGAGTTACTGCAGATCCATTTCGAGGAAACGCTTACAATGCCATCATTGTTGGTTTTACTGTCAAGCGTGTTTGCAAATACTTCTTACATTACTCGCTGGGTTAGAGGTACAAATAATCCTAGGTCATGGTCTTCCGACTTTGATCGTGACAAGTATCGTAAACTCTATTTGCACATAGTCGTAACAAATGCAACTCCAGTAAACCTTCACATTAGTTTAGTTCATCTGATGAGAGTAGGTGGTAGAGTATCAATAACAGAATTTTCTATTGAACCTAAACATAGCGACCGTTTGCATTGGATAGAAACAATGTTTGCAGAAGCGTTTTCTAAAAATAAAGAAGTCATGTTACGCTTCTTTGATCTAAAAATTGGTGCATCAAGCGCAAAAATAGAAAAAGCTTTACAGATTTGTAACCTAAACAATCTCACAGCGATGCAAGAGCTTAAGGCAAATTCAAGTATGGAATTCCGTCTGTACTTGTCACTTGCTCAGGTCATACAAGACGTTCTACATAACTTTACCATATTTTTTACAAGTACACCAGACACTGTCTGCAAAAATTACAAAATAGTTTCTTATAAGAGATCGTTTGCTTTAAACCGCTGGGTTACTCTGTTAATACAAGATATTTCAAATGACAAAGGACCAATAGTAAACCACATTAGTATACCAAATCCTTTAAGAAATTTGCGTTTCATTACTTGTGGTACGAGAGGAATATCTTCACTGCCGTACAGCGATTTATTTAACCCATATCAAAAAAGCATCTGGCTATTTATAGGCGCATTTGTACTGGCCCTGTCGATGATACTTGCAAAATTGGGACAACCAACAACAAGCATTAGAAAGCGAAAATTGGGTAGTATCATACTGCATTTGATTTCCGTGCTGAAAACTTTCCTAGAACAGGGTGATCCGTTTAGCTCAAGGATTGCTAACGCAGGACATTTACGCTGTCTAGTTGCAAGTATATTACTGGTCGCTCTAGTTATTAGCAATGCATACAAAAATACAAACGTCTACAATATGATTTTACCCAGAATGCCGTTGCTGTATGAAACCTTTGAACAAATTAAAAATGATGGGTTGAAACTTTACAGCGCTATATCACATGTGGAATTTTCCTCTTCAAATAGTGGAGTGTTTTTATTTTTGTTGGAGTCTGGGTTTTATGACTCTAATGGAACATCATTTCTTGCGTCAAATCACTTGGTGGTATCTGAGGTGGGAAATATAGCACTGAGTACAGAAATCTATGACATATTTCAACGAATCTTGACATATGATTCAAACACCGTGTTTTTTGTTAAAATCGGAAATTATTCTAGCTTTCATCCAAATGTACATTCCCAAATGAATAAGTTTGAAGAAACATTTGTATTGCTAAAATACATGAAAGCTAGCAGGCGTTTGAAAAGCAATGTAGAAAGTTTAATGAAGAAAATATTTTTTGAGTATCAGGATACATGGCTTTTAAATAACCTAACGGCTTGTAATGGAACTGCAGTTCTAGTTTCCGAAACAACTGCTCAGGAATATATGAAGAAGTTAATGCATTCTGGTGGCTCAAATAGACTAAGTTTGTCCATTGGAAAAGAAGTGTATGACACAGGTAGAATAGGAATGATATTTAAGGAACCCCAAACATTTTTTGTTCTTAAGAGGATGACGTTCTACAAAGAATCTGGTATCTTGGACTGGTGGCCTAAACTTTACACAGGAAGAAACTATTCTGAAGAGAATTATGCCATATACCCAACTCCTGCAAAAATGAATGGAAATGTTTTGGTAATATTTGTTGTACTTGCAGTAGGTTTGCTTGTGGCAATAAACAGCTTTCTTTTTGAAGCTCGTGTAAGTATAATGAATGGTATAACAAACGGTGTAATATGTTTTAGAAAAAATATAAAAAGAACTATAAATTGTTTTACTAATGCTGTATCTAGTATGAAATCATTAACTATGTACAAAATCAAAGTTTATGTATTAATGTACTGGTATCCACTGCTGAACATATGTAAAGGTACAGTAACTAAATGGAAAGATGGTGTGTATGGAAGAAAGCTAAGAGTGCCAAAGGATGACGGATTTAATAGATAAATTTATATATTGTTCCTATCGTTACTAAAATTAAGATTTAGTTAAGTCAATGTTTTAATGCACTTATAACACATAAGGTTTTTAAGATAGGATGCTACCAACACTCTGTTTCGTATACAGTCGTGAACCCAAAAAAGTGAGTGCTGTAAATAAAGCCGAGGTCTCACCCTTTCGCACTAGTTCCAGCTATAAAGCACTTCTTTTTGGAAGTCGGGCGCTTCGTCAGTCAAGTTCTTTTATAGATCGACCGCGATTCAGAAAGAGAATGATGGAGGCAAATGGGAAGAAAAAAAACAATCAAAGAAATCATTATTAAATTAATTGAATTACATATTGATGGTATTCATTCTGGGTATTAATATTATTGTTAAGCAAAAGAAAATTTGGAAATGTTGTTAAAGGATGTTCAACAAGTACCAGGTGAAATAAAAACAAGTGGTAATTGACTCATTTACAACTATACAGAAAATATTAGGAAAACGGAAAAAGAAACTAAAATATATCTTTTTCGCAGTTATGTCTGCTTAAATTCATTCTAAAACTTTAACTTCGACAAAGTTGAGCAGACTAATGCCAAGACCTGTCTTTTATACTCGCTACAATACACTTGTTTTTGCCTGGAAAACTGCCATTCATTGTATTTTTAAAGACCCCATTCAAAAAGGGCGCAAAACAATTAATCAATTGTGTTGGATTTCCATATAGGGAAGCAACAAACATAAAATATGTCGTCCATTTTAAGAATTATTTTGTTTCTAACTGTTCCTAAATGTCAATTATTTTAATACACGTAATAATAAACTGAAGAAGGTAACACACATGTTTTCTTTAAAGAATTAGTCTGTTTATTCGTCTATAGCCAAATACAACAGCAGAATAGGCGAGGCTAAAAGAATTCATAAATGGTTCTAGCTACTTTCCTGTTTATGCTTAAAAACACCGTGTTTTAACAGTAGTTGAAAAAATTGTCGTTATGTGTGAAATCGTCAAGCGACGCGTTTCTATTTTATTTCAGCAGGCTGAAATGGAAATTTCACAAAAAATACATTAAAAATTAAAATGAATATGAAATTTCATTACACACATTAGATTTTTCGATTCAAAATATATTTTACTACATATTTGAGTTTCAAAATCTTAAAATCTTAAAATCTGCTACCACAAAGACATACACGAATTTACCTTATGTTTCACTGATTTGTTGTTGACTTGTTGCTCCATAGGATTCTGTTTTATAAATGTGACTTTTTCTTTAGGAACATTTGCAAGCATTCAGTGTTACAATATACAGTGTGTATATCCATGTTTTGTACAACGTCATTCACTGTTCTGTCTCCCAACTTTATAACTTCATTCAATATACTGTCATACACTATATCATGTAAATGATTTACAAGTTGTGTCTAATAGTACTCCTGGGGTTTGACACATTATAGGTTTAAATATATAGTCTACTAATGCGCTTATGTTGCGGTTTACTGTAGAACATGTACTGCTGATTGGTCTACCGGGAGGAATATATCAAAATTCTTATGAATTTTGGGTAACATATAAAAAGATGTTGGTTTGTGATTATTCAAAAGTAAATTTCCTAAGAAAATTCTTCAGTTATTTCAATTTTCTTAGCTGAAACCTTATCAATTAATGTATCCATGCATCTTTCATACTCCGCTTTGCATGAAGGTGAATAGGTATCTTCATTTTGAAGATAAAAGTTTTTTTCGATCGTCTAGTGTTAAAATCTTATCAGGAATTTTAACCGGAGCGATGTTCTCTGGTGGTGGATTGTCTTGGTTTGGAGTCTGGTTTAAAACAACAGCAGGGTTATCTGGTTGATGTGGAGTTTTTGCTTCGGTTTCTCGGGATTCCCCACTGGTCCTTCTGCGTTTAGCTGGGGTCCGAATAATTTCCTGACTCGTATTCATTTCTTGACTATCATTAAAATCCGTATCAGAATCATCAGTTGGCATTTTGACAATTTTTCTTTTACTGGGTCAGATTGATACTTAAACACTGAACACAATAACTATTTATGCTTAAAAACACCGTGTTTTAACAGTAGTTGAAAAAATTGTCGTTATGTGTGAAATCGTCAAGCGACGCGTTTCTATTTTATTTCATCAGGCTGAAATGGAAATTTCACAAAAAATACATTAAAAATTAAAATGAATATGAAATTTCATTACACACATTAGATTTTTCGATTCATAATATATTTTACTACATAAAACTATATTAGACTACTACATAGCTAACTACTACATACCTATTACTACATACCCATACATAACTACTACATACACTATATTTTACATAAAACAGTCTTATTTGTCCTAAATACTGATATAGTCCGATGTTACAAAATAAATTACAAGTATTACGCACAAAGATATCTGCAACTATTTGTCAAAGCTAAGGTTCGCTGTAAAAAAAGATCATTACCCGTTGGTCATCCATCCGTCTCATAAACCTGTTGTGTCTAAAGTTGTGCTTTTCACGGTAGTTATTACACAAACTTAAGAAAGTCATAATCAAGAGTCGTATTATAAGCTAGAATTATAAGCATCCGGGTTGTAGCCTTATAAGTTTATATACTAATTTCAGTGCTTTGAAAAAAATTAAGCTCCAAAATAGCTTGGATATACTATAAGAGGCTCACCAGTTACGAAGATAAACCACGCGCCACCAGTATTTACTAGGTAATAAAACCCAAATAGGAAGTAAATCTATAGATAGGAGTGAAGGGAGTGAATTCCGTCTTGCTTGACCACTTTCCAGGGAATTAGCAAATTGGTCAGATAAGTATTTGAAGGAGACTACGAAAAACCAGAACTTACCATCGTCGAGTAATATACATACGAACTTGAAGTTAAACAAATTGTCTACATTGTTTAAATTTCCATTTTGAAGAGGTGACGTAGAGTTCCCTGTGAAATTATTCAAGCTTTTCCAAGCGCTGAACGTTGCCATCCTCTGGGTCCAATGTCCCGTATTTGAAAGCAAATCGCACATATCTGAGAATACCCAGTGTTTTACGGTAGCATGATTTTCTCCGATTTCTCAGAGCAAATTCCAATTACTTTATGATACTCTGTGCTCTTGTAACCATCCCAGGTTTTAGGCTTTGTCGGTTTTTTTTATTTCACTGATATATATATATAATTGTCAATGTGCTAGCATTAGCAATTGAACAAATAGAGTATGTTCAAAACGCATAATATATTTTAAATGTACGCTACAATCACGAGACAAAAGTCTTTAAACCACATATGAGACCAAAACGGGAAATCAACAAATTTTAGATTGAAATTGAAAGTACAATAAATCAACCACAAAAAGTGTTACAAGGATTCGTTTGGTCTAACTTTTGTAAATATGTGTATGAACAAATGAGACTTTTGTAGAAACACCCTCTCATATAGAATACGTAAACGTACAGATTATAGACAGATAAATGAGTAGATTTGGTTTAGTAATTAAGTATACATGCATGAAAGCTAAACACAGTACACAATACGTGAAAAAATGTGGATATTTTGATCGTTTTTATAATGAATATCATACGTATTTTTGATATAAGTAATTAGATTAACTGCTAATTACTAAATCAAAAATGTATGGTAGGTTACAATGGTTCAACACTAACTTCATTTAATATTTGTTTTCTTTGCTTTGAAAAAACAACACATTAGTGACTTTCCAAAAATACTAACATAATAAATTGTTTTATATGCTGATACAGGTATTTGTAGCCAATTCGAAATATGCTGAGTATGTCAAGTCTAGTTTTACCCCAAATACCATTATGTTTCAACGAAAGTACTTTATGCTGTTGACTAGGACTTCTAAGAGTAGTATGCATTTATTTTCTGAAAAACAAAGCTAACTGTTAATAAAGTCAGTTGGGCTTTATAGGCCATTTTGTAAGCAATAAATACAAAGTCAAGCCATAACATATAATTAAAAAATATCCATTTAAATTAGTTACATGTTTACTCTCTATTCAAATCAGAATTTTTAGGATCAAGAACATTTTATTTAGCTGCTAATCTAAGAACTAAATTCTGCTACATTTTTTAGAAATTAATACTTCTTATTATTGCAGAATAAGACAACAGTAAAAGATCGAGGAAGTGTAATTTAGTTCCTTTATTGGATTTGCATACGTATTTCTCACGTGCTGATTAACATAACATGAACCAGAACGCTGGACATGACATTAAAAGTTGACAAAAGCTTAGGTTCAATAAGAACTAATTCAGCCTCCTTAACCAGCAAGGTGAAAAATTCTAACATTAATTTTATACGAAGGCAGTTTTTGCTTTAAAACGAAGAAGAATAAAATTCAAAATACAGGCTAAAAGTTCAGTTGTTTTAAGCAGCATTGAGTAACCAAACACAATCACGTGTATTTTTTGCATATCAAAGAACGTGGTAAATAATGCTAATTACTTCAATGTAACATAGATGTGGCTCCTAAATTTGTGTGGTGTATTTGTGAGTTTGTGATAGGACGTTAATCTGGTACTACTATTAAATTTTGTTTAATATAAAAAAGCATGTAAATAACAGTTTCTATTCATTCAGACTTTAAATCCGGCCATTGGTTTACTCACATGTAAGATTATTCTTTGAACTAAAAAATATTCAAAAATTTATAAATTGAACTAAACTCATTTGTTGAGGTTATGATTGAGAAGACTCAATAAAATATTAGATTATATTTAGGTTTGTTATGAGAGATTTTGTCAAACAAATACACAAAGCATGATACTATTATAATAGACTATATTTTGATAAATAATTTAACATTTCTAAACATTGAATTTACTAACGTATAATGGAGTTTCTCATGTCATTTTTTGCTTAAATTCAAACCTAAATTAAACATTTAAATTTATGTTTGCATTAAATTTATTTACTGCAGTGCTAGTTTTTTAGAATCCACTTACTGAATAACTGCTATCCTACTAAATTTTTTTCGTTTATACTAAATTCTCATGTGGAAGCGTCAACCTTAATAAAAGTGTGTTAGGCAACTTTGTGTACACCCTTCTGATGAGATCGTAAAGCTTGTTTTGTTTTAAACGACAAATCGCATTTAGAACAGTTGAATGGCCTTTCATCCGAATGTGTTGTCATATGTTTTTTTAATGTATCTAGGCCGCGAAATGAAGAATTGCAAACCATACATTTATACGGCTTCAAGCCAGTATGTATTCTATCATGATACTTTAAACCATCTCTAGTAGAAAACGCCTTTCCACAAACATTGCACCTGTATGGTTTTAACTTCTCGTGAACAATTCGAACATGAGTTCGAAGAGTAGTTCCAAGCTTAAATGTCTTTTTGCAGATATGGCACTCCTGAGTTTTCTCTCTATTTCCGTGAACAAGTTTGAAATGAAATTTCATTTTATCCATTGACTTGAAACATTTGGAACAGGTGGAACATTTAAATGGCCTTTCATCTGTGTGTGAAAGCATATGGTCAGTACGATGATTATATTGCTTGAATCCTTTGTTGCAGATCTCACATTTATATGGTCTCTCGTTTGTGTGGCATCTGGTGTGGCTTGTTAAAACCTGTTTTGAAGGAAAAGATTTGTTACAGATATTGCACGCAAATTTATTTTCACGATTAGTACTATGTGTTAACATGTGTGGGGGCAAACAATTCCTTGCAGCAAGTTCTTTGTTACAAATTCTGCAGATGTACGGCTTCTCACGTGTATGGCTTATGTAATGTAATGATATACTTTGAAGATAAGTGAACTGCTTTGCACAAAAGACGCAGCTATACCGCTTTTTCTTTGTATGAGATAGCATATGACTGGTTAGATTTTGTGTAATGGCAAATGTTTTTGAGCAAAAGTTGCACTTGGCAGTTTTTTCTTGAAGATGTGACAAAATATGTCCGTCCAAATGATGTTTTCTCCCAAACGTTTTTTCACAAAGCTGGCACCAGTAAGGTTTCTCTTTAGTATGGGTTCTCAGGTGTTCTTCATATATACAGCGGTCAAAATCTTTTTTGCAAAACAGGCATTCCGTACGTGGGATTGTTCCTAAATCACAAAAACAGAAAGATATTTTCAGTTATTTAAACGTGAATTGAAATGCAATCTGCAAAGATGTGAACATGATTACCTGCGTGTCGTTTCAGATGCAAATCAAGATAGTTTTTAAGTTTAAAACGTTTTCCACATTGTTTGCAATTGTATGGTGTCTTGCTGCTGTGCAGTATTTGATGCTTTTCTGCAGCCTGTTTTGTGGAAAACGTTTTGCTGCATATGTCGCAATGAAGCGCGTCAGCACTCATGGTTCCTGAAAATAATCGTATTAGCACACAACTAAACACAAATTAATTAAAACGAAAATAAATCAATATAAAGCCGAATATCATCAGCAGTAAATTAACATATTTTCCGTATGGTGGATAACTTGTAATGTCGACATACTAAAGCAAAATTTATTGATCCGTTTTCATTGTTATCGAATAAGGCGGTTCTAAGTCATATTATGTATAACAATCCAGAGCACAAAAATTTCCTTTACATAAAACTGCTGTTGTTATATATCGAATAGTCGTTTTTCTTTCTAACAAGAAAATTTTCACTTTTGTATTGTTGCTATCCAGTTAGATTTATCTGATGCATAAATGATAAAACTCAACAACCTGACGGTATAATTTCGGTTATGTTGTTGATGAATATTGTAGACTGTCGAGCCGTTGTATTTTTATAAAAAACCGAACATTTATTTGCAGGCTTCCGTTTGGTGACTACAAGGCTATATTCAGAATGATTGTTTGAAAAAGCAAAGATTGCCAGATTCATCAAAACACTTTGTGGTTTAGTTTTTAGTCGAATAGCACACAAAAACGTTTTATTGTAAGAATAATTCTAGCTTACGTTACTTTTTTGAATTTTTTTCTATGTCATGAATTTAAAGTGTGCTTGCAGTTACATAATTTATTGCACTGCACTATAAATCAACACCACCTTGATCCCGATGAGCTTTTGGGATTTTCATATAACAATTTATTTTTAAATATCACTGAGGCAAGTTTCAAGGCTACTACAAAACCATTGATGAATTCACTATGCACGTTCTAGAGACATGACTACATATGTAGGCTTTGTAAAGATGACTACACGCTTAACGAAATATTGTTGACACATTATATGTGAAACTTTACTAGCCGCTGATAATGCGATCGTAATTGTGTTTATTGGACTAAACGTTGTCACGCCTTAGCAGATATCCATCCTATAAACTATTACATCTCGCTTGTGTTACAAAAGAAAATACTAATGTCAGCAATTGCTAAAAAATCCTCAAGTTGAGTTACATTTGATCACAGTCACAATATTGCTACTGCTATGAAAACCGTCTTGGTAATGAATGGAATTTTTAAACTCAAAAGTTTAACGTTAGCGTTTTATTGTTGATTTTGGTACAATCAAGTTTAGTTTACTAAGTGGTGAATGCAAGAATTTTGGTAGTTTACACTAGAAAACAAGTCGATATTCATCTAGTCTTGAGTATGCATTGTTTGCCGCGAACCTTTTCTAAAATTAACTTTTTAATGCCACTGGCTGCTACCGGTAATCCTAACATTTCACTGAATAAACGTATAAGCTGGCTCAAACCACAATTCTCAGAATATTAAGCTGAGTACATAAGAAGATATGCCTTATGTTGCCAGTTTATGCACATAGTCCACGTTGCAGGGGTTTGAGGTACTTCATACTCAAGTACACCTGCAACATACCTTAGACCCAACAGGTATTTGTTCTATTTTTGTAATAAAATTGTAAGCTTACCCAAACTAGAATAGTTAACATGCTTTTGCCGTTCCCATACATTGTAATGGAGAAAACTGAGCAGCCTGTACCTAGCATTTTGAGTATAGAAATATTACGGCCGTAATTTGGCATGCAGCGCTAGAGCCATAAACAAGCAATATAAAACGAATGCTCTTGAGAATGCTGTGAATGATATTTTCACCTAAAAATGTATTTATTATCCCAGACCAAAAATGTCAATCATCGTACCTCACAACTAACAAAAATGTTAGGACTATTTATCAAAGTCAAACAAATTATGTTCCTAAGTAAAATAGGGAAAACAACACACACCTCTAATGTTTTAAAATAAATAATGCGTCTGGCTAAAGGTATTGACAACCGGCAAAATGATTGCCGTCGACAAAATGATCATAATCCCTGCTCATAAAACAGTTTTATCTGAATTATGTAGTATTTAGATATGTAGTGATTTCACAGTAGTTACTACAAATTATTTAGTAATATCATGAGGTAGATTATAGTTGAAGTACTCTACCTTTATGCACACCTTTCAGTGCTTTTAACAAAATTATGTTCAAACCTAGCCCGGATATACCATAAAAAGTTCACCACTTACGTTAATTAATCACGCGCCACCAGTATTTTCTAGGTATTAAAACTAGGTGTAGGGAGTGGATCTCAAGGCAATTAGGCAAATTGTGGCATATATTTAGATAAAAGCGACTATGCAAAAGTAGAACTTACCACCGTCGATTTGTGTCTAAAAAACTGTGCTTAAAGTTTTAAAAATGTTCGACATTATTTAGATTTTCAATTTAAGAAAAGTTTACTGAGCTTTCTTTGTTATAATCCTCTATTATAATTTCCTCTCGGTATTTCGGGAAAAACGCACAAAATGTCCCGGGTTTGCATGCTTAACCCCATACAAAAACTCTCCATGCTTAACCACATGTTAATTACACTCCTATATAATAATTTCCTCTCGGTATTTCGGGGAAAATGGACAAAATGTACCTGGTCAATGATTAACCCCATATTAAATTTCTCCATGCTTAACCCCATATTAAATTTCTCCATGCTTAACCCTATACACAATGCTTAACTCAAGGTTAGCTACACGCAATGCCTAACTTCATATTACCTACGCGCAATGCTTAACTCAAAATTAGCTACACCCAATGATTGACTCAAAGTTAGCTACACGCAATGCCTTACTTCATATTAGCTACACGCAATGTTTAACTCCATAAACATCCGTGGTAAACATTAAAAAATGCTCGCTGCTATAAACGTAAATATACTAAAAATATAATGCAACAATTTAGTTTTTAAGAAAAAGGATCTGGAGCCATTAGGCTTGGTTTAAAACCCATATAATAGATAATAATGACACTAGCTGGGCCAACCCCAAATGGCCTGATTTTCACCCCAAATAGCCTGATTTTGACAAACACTGCTTCAATAGCTCCTCTGCAAGGCAGCGAGCTAATAACTACTCGCAATAACTTAATCTTATATTTCCAAAATGCAGTGTTTATCCCATACTTCCTACGCGGTATGTTCAATCCCATATTGGCTACACACAATGCATAACTGTTCAATTAGCGGCCGATTTTAAGCAAACCGGGCCACCGCCTCTCGTTGTTAGATGATGCTTTCCTAAGCGTTTGAAAATTTATAGACAGACACCGACATTGTCTCATTCCCGTAAACTAAATTTCCCGTGTTTGAACCTAAAGCCCGAGGATACCGCGGATTTTCACGTGGTATGTTTTTCTCCAGTTTCTCAGAGAATACTCCAGTCACTCTATTTGACTCTTTACTCTTGTAATCATTCAAAGTTTTGGACTAAGTTTATTTATTAACTTCACGGATATACATGCATTGCCAATAACCACCCCTTAGCATTTATGAGCACGTGTAGAAGCTTGATCAACTGCAAACAAAAAAGTCAGAATGGGCGTTGACAAGTCTTCGAAGCATTTGACTATTAATTCAGGCTGCGTTCATTATTGCTTGCGCCCATACAATTTGTACAACTTCATCAAGTGAATAGTCTCTGCCATAAACATAAAGTTGCTTCAGCAGTTTTTGAAATATTTTAAGGAAACACTTGCAAATAGAAGTGTGACACTAAATAAAATAGGACGTGGGAAAAAACAAAATAAGCGCCTATTTTAAGAGAATTGTAACCATTTGGAAACTTTATATAAACTTGGTCGTTTTGATTGCGAATCAAACGCCAAAAGTTTCTTTTTCTGATAATAAGTTTTTTTTCCGAACACGTGGTAACATACTACTTCCTGCTTAGTGGTACCCGAAATTTGTTCCAGAAAGTACTCCAATTACGGATATTTGATTATCTACCTTTCAGAAAGCCAGTTACTAAAAAGTACTCTTGCGTTTTACTTAAAAGTATTATGTAGAAGTGCAAAATCGAAGCTAGGAAGCAGAATACAAAATGTATGCCAGTTACAAAAGAATAGTGAATTTTGTAGGATTACTTGGAACAATATTAATGGTTTCTGTACAAGCACAACCTATACAGGAAGCTTGCCTTCAAAGAAAAATCTTATCGGGACTATCAAATTGTTTTCGTGACACAGTGGACAAGTATTCATCTGACCTTGACACCTTCCGTATCGAAAACCTAAATCAGCTTTTAATTCCATTCAGTTCAAAATGCACGCCGAGTGTTAATATCATAAACTATCTCGGCGTAGATATAAAACCTCTAAGCATTCCAGTAAAACTGAGACAAGTACACCGGTTTGGGTATCAAAACAATAGCCATGTGAACTCAAAACTGTTGAGCGAAACGCTATTAAAACATCATTCCCGAATTATGACAATTTCTACAATACTAAATAACACATTGGCTGAAAGTCCTTCGTGGTGTGCAGTAATAATACTACATTTGTTTTTACCTCTGTTTGCTGTAGACCCCAAAGCAATAGGACCGTCAGTAACTGAAGTACTAAGACAACATCACTACCAGTCATTGCCCCTACACGCCGTGCCTGTTTTTCATATTGTTATAACTGAATTCAACAGAACATTACATATTCCACTTCAGACACACTACGAATGGATAGATATTATGCTGTTATTGCAGACAACCCAACCAGACTCTGTAGGTACAATGGAAAAGCCAGTGTTCCTGTCAGCAAATATAGCGTTAAGAAAGAAAACTGTTAACACAATTGGTATTCTAAAAGGCACGAGACATTCAAATACATCGTATTTTATGGAACTCCGCGAAGTAAAAATGTTTGAGTTTTTAAAATTGACCCCTACTAAAATAGTTTTTGTGCCATATCACAGAATAAAATTGCAACTATATTATCAATCTCATAAAGATAGACGGCAATTTGCTTATCTAACGAAATATATAAATGGTTTTACGATGGCGCATAAAAGGAAAATGCACTTTAAAACTCAGTTTAAACGGTTTCAAAACAAATTGTTGGAAATCTTTGCAGCTTTGCTAAAAAATGATTCGTATTTCTGTGGCAACCAAAATGTGTACATTTGTCGGAATGGAGCTGTACCTAGCTTGTATCGAAAATTTAATTATAACTTTATACCGTTTGAATTTTCTACCGGAAAGTTATTGATAAAATTAATTTCTGGAAAATTCCAACCAACATATCAACTATTCGTGACTAACCCTTCAAGTCGACTACGCACTGTTACGTGTGGACAAAGAGGCCTTTGTACGTTTCCATTCAGTGACTTTTATAATATTTTTGATGAACATACATGGATTGCTTTGGTATTCACTATGTTGTTTCTTACGGCTACTATTGCAAAACTTTTTGTGACGCGTAAATATACACGACAGTATGCTGACAATTTGTTTCGTTTAACGAAAATACTGATAGAACAGGGAGATCCTTTCCAAACCTTTATAGAAAAAAATCCCACGTTTCGCTTGTTTCTGTCCGGTTTAGTATTGGGGGGCCTTGTACTAAGCAATGCATACAAAAATGATAATGTTTATAACATGGTATTACCCAGGTCACCAGTTTTGTATAAAACGCTTGAGGAGGTTACATCAGACGGGTTATCAGTTTTTAGTAGAACTGATTTTGATTTCGATTATTACAGAGAATATAATTATGGTAAACCCGCAGCTCCCTTAACATTCAGGGATATGGAAAATCATTTCTTTAATGTCAATTTCCTTAACACTACTTATATTCAGGCTACAACAGAAATATTTAGGTCTAGACCACTTATATTTTATGATAAGTCAACCAATGTAAACTGGTTAGCATTGTGGGCACCTATCGAACACCTGCTAAACATTTCTCGTTATAGTCCAAAAGCAGAGTTAAAACTGAAGCAAATGATCTCATCCCTACAACCGCTTGTCACGGCCAAAATCTTAAACCCAGATTATTGACAACTTAAAAACCGATTTGAAAAAATCTTGAAAGTTTTGTTTTATCAGCATGAATATCAATGGCAGCTGGAAGAGCTTCTGAAATGCAATGAAGCAGCATTAATTTTACCAGAGCATGTGTCACATGCAAAATTTAAAAAAGTCCGTCAGCTAGGCCAAAACTTGGTTTCCATATTAGACGATATTTTTGCAGATAGCAAGTTTGGATTTTTAATTGAAACTATTAACCCTAACGGCATAATTAAGAGAGCAAAGTTGCTAAAAGCATCTGGCATAGTCGAATGGTTTTCCAGGGATGGAATACCAGGTTATACGACTGAGCTGCCTAATGAACCAAAAAGTGCATCTCTAAAGGAAATATTGTGGTTATTTTCAGTTTGTATTCCATAGGCTGTGCAACTTCTCTGGTTAGTTTTATAACTGACTGTGCAGAGATAATCTTGCACAGTTTTAAAGTCTTAACTATATTTATAAGTTTATTTGTACAAAAAGCCGTAGCAATTTGTCGTACATGGAACCAACTGGTAAGGTACGACCATATAATTCACTACCAAAAATGAATTTTGCTTTACGTTGTTACCATTACCAACAGATTGCTTTATTTTGTGAGATTGTTAAAAGCATTTAATATCGTACACAATTTTGTAAATAGTTATTAGCTTGCTTCTATGGCTGAGAAGCTTATTAAGATGTATATGTAAGATACGCATGATATCTCCACCTCACCAAGAATTTTACACAAATTGTTTGTGAAGGGAGAAGTAACAGAGTTTTGTCAGTGATTCCGTGGTTACTAAAGCTTTTTGAATTCTCTAATTTCTACAAGGCGACCGTAGACTTTTTTTGTTTTTCTTACACCTTTCCTTTTCCCACAAACCGGATATTATGACAAACAGTGAGGGTACAATATTGTGCCCTCTGCGGCTTTATAAATTTGTTCAGTGAATTTTTGTTAATACTAATAAAAGCTTGTAATCATTATGCATAAATATATACACTTAATAAATGACAATTTTATTGCTAAATAATATATAATAAAAATGCCTGTTCGACATCATAAATAATGTCATTGACACCGTTACTAAGCAAAAGTAAAACTATAGCTAATAAAAAACTGATACTGGTAAACTGATTTTTAACTACATATCATATTAACTTTAATACGGTAGCATTACTAACAATAAGTTAAACAGGTTGCTACAAATAAAAAGGTGCATAAAACTTACTATAAGTTTTGAAAGCGTTTACATAGTTCATTAAAGTATGAATAAGCAAGTGTTTTGATAATTACAATTTCCCATTCAACTTATAGATAGTTGTCGTATTTTTAAATTTACACAATATTATGAAAACGGGTTTAAATTTTAAACCTAGTGCAAATTGTTGATGTAACAACACTGTTTTATCGATAGTTTTAAATAAAATATTATTAAAGCCAAACATTCTGTATATTTGAAGCTCAAGATGCTTTCTTGCTCACAGGTAATCCCTTGGGATGCCATTCAATTCGTCATAAGAAAAGTGAACGTTTTGTTGTAAATTTGTAATCTACTCCGGCCCCTGTACAACAAATTCGAATGTTAAGATTAAAAACGTAAACATAGTCTGAGGGAATATAATTTAAGCAAAACTATTTCAAACCATGACCTCATAATCATCTGTGTCCGTGTCATAAGACTCATAGTGGTCCTCTACATTCAGCTTGCTAAGAAACTCTGTGCCTTGTTTACTTGCTTGGTCCTCATCTAAATACAATCCTTCACCTTCCAATTCCAAATCCACTTCAGCAGCAAAGTTTGCCAAATCTGAAAAACTTACTTGTTCAGTTGGCTTTGAGTCCACCAGCTGCATCTCCCACCAAGTGTATGGACTTAGTAGATAGTCAACATCCCCACCTTGAACCTTGTACTGAACTCCATTTCTCGAAACATGTCCATTATGATTTTTTTCAAAGCTGTACACGTAAGTTTGTGCTCTCCCGTGAATCACATAGTGTTTCTGCATGACCTTGTACACTGACTGTCCTGTGTGACGTAGTCGCATTTGGAAATATTTCAATATTTCATCCAACTCAGCTTGGCGATTTTTGTCCCTTGCTTTGATTTTCAGTTCAATGGTCTTAAATTTGATTGCTGACTTTTGTTGAAAGTAGGCCGCTGCTTTCTGATCTTTCATGTCCACATCAGCTTTCAGCTTGACAGGCTTTCCTGTCAAAAGCTTTGAAATCGAATCTCCCCACTTCTTATTCTCCCAAACGTAGAAAGGTTCAGTAGAAACCGCATCACTTGAAAAGGCTTCAAACATCATGAACAAATCCGTGATTTGGGTGGCAGCTTGATAATTTTCCAGCTCCGACAGCATAAATTCAACTTCTTTTTTGCACAAAATCTGTGCGTCAAATGATTTGTTTTCAGTTTGACCAATTGCGCGTTTGTCATACAAATAATGGCTTGCAAATGGGAACACCCACTGCTTGAATGCAAATATTGCCTTTTGATAATCCATCAGAAATAGGTTGAAATGCAAGATTTTAGAAACTTGAACAAGAGTCTGGTCCAGTTCTTTATCTCCTGTTGATTGGTTATTACCTGATACGCTGGCAATAAAATTTACCAACTCAATCTTTTCTGTTAGGTTTTCAATTTGGTCGTAAAGACTTATCAGTAGTCCAATAGTTTCATCTATTAGATCAAAGCAAAGTTGCAAATCTTCCGAGATTGCAAATCCTGTTGTAAACTGTTTTGCATAGAGTCGCATTTTTTTCAGCATGCTTTTTATTTGCCATTCTGAAACCAGCTTGGAAATGGCATGTAATTTTTCGTCTGCAAAAAACCATTGGTTTGCTGCATTTTCTAGGCAATCCTTCGCAAATGGAAAATAATTGTAAAATTTCCGGAGATGAATGATTTTTTGAAGTAAAGGCATGATTTACAGTAAATTTAGGAAATTTTGGCTTTCGCTTATGCATAGTAATGTGCAGTAAAATGGGTTACATTAGTACATTACAATTTATTGGTTGAAAATTGTATTTGTAAAGACAGTGTAATGCTCTATCCATATGTCTTGGCTGTTTTATCCTTAGCTCATACAATTGAATATTCAAAACTTGGTCCATCTATTTATCTGTTTTACCTTGCTGTCAATAATTGAATTGAAGTCGTCCATTCCGTGTAACGCCTAAACACTCATGCTTTTTTATAAATGGAATTTGTAAAGATGTTAAAGCAAAATAATCTGCCGGTCGTTGTTGCCCTATGAACCGTTGCTAAAGATGTAACTCACTCAGTTAAGAAGGGTATTTATCTTTAAAGGTTCATTGCAGTGCTCAACTATATTCTATAATATTTCTGTTTCCAAACTTTTCTTAGGTTTTACTCGTCAATCATGTGAAATGTTTTTAGAAGCTAATGTTTATATCTACCTTACTTTTTTGCTTTGAGCACATAGGCTTAAACACAAAATTCTAATCACCGAAGATCTCGGTCGTTAGTTTTTTATTATAACCACACCCTGACTTTAGTCTAATATGCGGCAAGATATACTTTTCTACAAATAATATGTAAAAATGTAACCCATTTTACTGCACATTATACATAGGCGAATGACAAAATTTCCCAAATTTACTGCAAATCATGCCTTTACTTCAAAAAATCATTCATCTCCGGAAATTTTACAATTATTTTCCATTTGCGAAGGATTGCCTAGAAAATGCAGCAAACCAATGATTTTTTGCAGACAAATAAAATATTGCCCTTGGAAATTCGTGTTTGGTTTGCTAGACTGTTGGTTGTATCTTGTATTGCATCAAACATAGACCCAATCTTGGGCAAAAAGTCTTGATAAAATTGTTGCTTTTTAGCTTCAAGCGCCCTAACGTTTTGCTCTGCTTGCCCTATGGCTTCTGCTAAATCTCTAGTTTCTGAAGATTCTGATGGCTGGTTAATTACAAGCTGTGCTACAGAATCAACTGCGCCAAAGAGGGATATAATGTTTTGTATAGTGCCTATGCTTCCTTTGCTATGGTTTGAAACTTCCCCAAGTTTGTTGGATTCGTCGTTCACAAAAGATTTCAGTTGACTTATCATTGTGTCCAGTTCCTTTTTCTTACGTATCATGGCAACGAAATTTGTTGTGTTTGAACTGCTACTTATGGCTTGCAGAAGATTGTCAATTTCTGTAGCTTGAGTAAATACAACTTGAAGGTTTCCACCATCCTGATCTTTAACAACATTCAGTAAAGTAGATATTACATTTTGTATTCCTTGTGTTTCATTCTGAAAAAGGGCTTCAAACGAAGATGCAAACGGACTTGTAGCAGAATTCTGTTCCATAGACTGTAAACCGGAAATTCCAGTGGCAATAGAAGTACCTATTGAAAAAGCAACTGGAGCAAGAAACTGCACAGCTCCTCCCACCATTCCGAAAGTTCCTAATATCTTACTAAAAATGGATTGCTTTTGCAGTTTTGCTTTTATTTCTTTCTTCTTTTGAATATCTGTTTTCCCATCCTGAATATATTTTTCAATTTCCTTGTGTAGTTCATTGCTAAGATTTTCAAAGTGTTCTTGCGACTGCTGCAGCGCAGGACCAACAGTTTGGTGGATGTACTTTGCGGCTTCATCAATTGCCTCAAGCAGTTTGCTTGTGTAGTCCCGGGTTTGAGTTTGGATTTCATTTTGTACTTGTACTGAATGATAGCGCTCCATGTTTTTCAATACTACCTCTAAATATGGTTTGGTTTTGACGACATTTAGTTGAAACTCTTGACGTCGTATTGCAGCCAATTTGCTTTGTACTGAAGCATGAATTTTATTCATAGCCATTCTTTGCTGGTGGCGAAGGTAGGCACTATGTGATTGCAAAAATATGTTTATGCGGTGTATAAACTTTTCATAGTACGAAATGAAATCTATTTGATTCTCTGACAAATCAAAATACAATTTGTAAAACTTTTCTTCCATTCTTTCCATTTCAATGGCAAAGTAAATTGGAAATCGATCCTTTGGAATTTTCCGTGATAATTCTAAATCATTTAAAAATATTGGAACATTCGCTTTCCCACAGGGGTTCTTATACAGTTCTGCAAGATCCCATGATTCGAATTGTGCAGATATTTTGCTGCTGTGTTGCCATACAATTCCATCTTTTCCGGGATTTCCCGAAGGTGCGCCCTTTCGTGTGGGTCTTTGGCTGCCTCGTCCCCATTTCATGCCAACGGCCATGATGTTTTGGGCGCAAGCCGAATATGGATCACCATGCTTGCCACCCATGCCTGCCCTGCCGCCTTTACCAAATGACCCGGGAACCCCAGACTTGTCAGAAACCTTTACATGATATGTTTGTGATTCATTTATGCAAATCAGTTTGACACTACCAACACACCCAGGAACTCCACCGTTTCCACCATTGCCACCAGAGCCCCCTGTACCACCGTTTTGCCCCATTCTTGTGTACCATTTTTGAATATATGGAGGAGCACCTTTCGTCCCGTCATTGTGAAGACGATCGTAATCACGATGCCATTCACCAAATTCGAGACCATTTTGCTTCTTTTTTGTGTCATACGCATTTGGAAAATGCTGGAACTGTGCATTTTCCCCGGGATTTCCGTCTTCGCCATCACCACCATCCTGTCCAGGACCGCCATTTGCCCCGTTGACGCTAATCTGCAAATTTTGGCAATCGTGAAGTTCTCTGAAAATTCCAAAAAATGACCCCGCGTTTCCACCAGGATTTCCATGCCTCCCATCAACTCCGTTATGTCCAGGTTGCCCATTTGCTAAACCAGGATTTGGGCTAGAAAAACAAGTATTACAGTATTTGTTATACAAAAACTGCCTCATTTAAGAGAACAAACAGACAAATAGTCATACACGCAAATGCTGTACACATTTTCAGAAATATTAGTGCCGGCAAATCAAATTCAACTTTTCGTCATATCACCTTTGAAAAACACGGCTGTAATTGTAAAAAATTAGCAATTAATTCGAAACATGCCACAACATAGTACTATTATCCGAAATTCTGCGATGTTTATAAAATACTCATATGAACAGATAATACAATCTTTGCATAGAACCAAAACCCTATAAGTCACGTCGTGTTTTGTAACGAATTAAAAGCATTGGGATTTTTTCGCAACTTACGTTTACGCAAATTCAGCTGTAATACTTTCAGGTGCATTACAGAACATTATTCCTGCAAATATATGCTAAAAAATACTGATGATTGTATTAGCGGAAAAACTATTTTTTTCGTCTTTGACAACCTACACGAATTCAGGATTCACTCGTCTTATCTTTACTTTTGTTCTTGTTTTCTTTAGTGATTGGAATGTCTTGTTTTATACAATAAATTAATAGGGTTTTCGAAAACCGTTTATGCATGAGTAAACCTTAAAACCAATCAAACAAGTTGTAAAGCATAAAATAATAATACTTTTAATCTGGTATGAACTTACTGTCGTATTGGTGGATTCCGAGGACCATGAGGTTTTGCGTTGGAGCCGTCTAAAACAATGTACCGCAAGATTGCACATGGTACGACGCGCCACACTGGTGCGATTACAGATAAAAGAATTTCGTTTCCCTCCTCTTTGATATCGTCATCCAGATAAAGTATATCCGTTGCAAAAATTTTCATGTGTTTTACTCGTTTATTTGGATTGCTTCGACGCCAGGCCGTAACCTGACTAATAAGTACTGAGCGTCCTGACACAGTTAAGACGTCGCGGTTGTCGTAATTGAAGGAAATATGAGGAAAAACTTCTTTCACGAGTTCAACAAAGTATCGCTTATCCTGAAAAGTAACGCTTTCCCACATGGACTTGAATTTGTCGGACAAAATGATAAGTTTGTTCGCTTCAAGAAAGTGCAGTATATCTTGTTCATTTAATTTGTTGTGTCCTTGTACCTTCTCCAAGCTACTCAGTTTTACCTGGCGGTCGTAATCTAAAAGCTGATTTGCCGCTGATTCGCAAAAGAAATAAAATTCCTGGTAGTTTGAAAGATACAGAAGGAAGTTCTGAAAATGTACATGTTCCAATGGTACCATTTTTGGTATTTTTGATTCTTCGTCTGCAACGGTTTGGAAAAATTCTAGCTGCTTTTCAAGGTCTGATATTTGTTGTTGTTTGGGGCTTTCTATGTGACATCCCAGAATTTGATGAAGCCCCAGTAACATTTGAGCGCAAGGATTGAAACGATTTTCAGCGTAGACGGTTGATTTAGCTAAACATTCCTTAGCCATGGTAAAGGATTTCTTAAAAAATCTCAGAGCCAGAAATATTCTTCTTTGCTAAGTTTTTATAGAAAGTGGCTAAAACTTGAATTTTCAAGTTTTCGAGAATCTTGCCGGAAAGGTTTTCGATTTTAGCAAAAACTGTTGGAGCAATGGTGTTCACAACGTGGTACAAAGTTTCCGCCGACAAACTAATGTCGAAGTTCTCAGATGATACTGGAGTGTATTGAAGTGTAGAATTGTACAGTGTTTGGGCACATGTTCTGGATTCACAAATTTCCTCCATGGTTGCCAATGGTCCACAGTCTGTTGGACTTCTGATAAATGCAATTCTGGGAGTTCCATTTGTATGAAGTATACCATTTACAAAAGCAATTTTGCCTTGGAGTTCTCTAATATCCTTCAAGGTTTCTGCATCTGAAAGTATTGTGATTTTGTCTTTTTTGTAGCTTTGTAAGTAGCCAACTGTTCGTTTTAAAATTTCTGCGTCTTCCATGTATCCAGCGTTTGAATAGCTAGCCACCTTGGTTACCAGCAATCCTACAGATTCTTGAATTTCACTGATGTTTTTAATTGTACGTACTGCATGTGTTGCCATGGTATCAAAGTCATCTCGTACATTTCCAATCGTAACGGATGATTCTGGTACTATGAAAAGAAACTTAGCTAAAGTGGTCAGTTTCAGCGTGTGTCTTAGAAAATACATTGCCGCAATGTCGATGGTCGCACCACGTGTGTCCTGAAAACCCGGACAGTCCCAAATTACCGAATCTGCGTTGCTTGGCTCAGTCACGCAATTGGGTAGCAGCGTCCAGGATATTGTGCTTGGTGCTCCAATAGTTTCTTCTTCGTCAATGATAACCAACGTATCTCCGTCTGCAAACGTAGCGTAAAGTTTTTCTAAATCGCCGGCAAGTTTTTGAGTAGTGGTTGATTTTCCTGATCCGGTGTTTCCAAAAAGTAGTATTGCCTTGTTTTCTGACGAGTTTGCTTGAGACGCAGAAAGAAATTTTTTATCCATTTCAGCAACTCCGCGGGAGAGAAGCTCTTCCAATTCCATTTGTTCTGTTTTCTTTTCGTTTTGCTCATTTTGTGGAATCGGTATAGGAGGATATATTTTTGGAAGCAATGTTTGTACCAAGTTCATGTACCACAGCTTATCCGTTTGTATTAAAATTGTGTTCCAACAGCCCTTAATTTCAGTTCCAACATGAAGTACACCGAACGTTTCAAGGGATTCCAATACGTTGTCAGTATCCAAAATAATATCTTGGTGCTTACGTAAAGCAATTTTTAGTTCGTGTTGAGTTTTTTCGTTGCAAACAACTTCTCAGTGTAGTCACAAAACTCGTAAAAGCTTTGATAACCCATAATTTTTTCGCGTAGATTTATCAAAGGTAAAGTCCAGTCCTGCCGTAGTTCTGTTTTGTCACATTCCTGGGTAACAATCTCAGAGAAAAAATCCAATTGGTTTTCGAGTTCCATTAGTTTTGGTGAAATTGTAAAACTTGAAGCAGGCAAGATTTCTTCACAAAGGGTTTTAAGTTGATTGCTGATTATTGTTTCCCCCTCATCTCGGCTTTTTTGCTCTAAGGTTAAGAATTATGGATATAATAATTATGCAAAAATATTTTAAAGAACTATGCAACCTAAGGGCAAAAATTTTAACGTCCCAGTTTATTGTTGATGCTGATAGAGCTTCAAACGCTCTACAATTTTGCAATTTAAAGTATATCCTTGTCTCTTAACGTTGTTGAGATATGAATGAGTTTGTAATTTTCGTTCCCATAAATCCCAATAGTAAACACACTTTTTTCAAACTCGTGGCTACCCATTGCGCCCACTTTTCATTTCCAATTTTGATAGCATTTTTAAAAGAGCGTTAAATGAAGATGTTTTTAGAAGTTACTAGAGTGGTCTTCTTGCGAACGTCGAAGTTGTGGTAGGTCAAACTTGGAGGTGTTTTTTCGGAATAACTTTCTTTTAAATCGTTATAGCTTCCACTACACACCTCCGATTTTCAATGTTAATACCAATTTTAAAAGTAGAATTTCTGTAGATTCTAATGTAGAAAAAATCAGGACAAAATGTCTCTAGTTGCAAAAGTTATGAACCTTGGAGGGGCTGTTCGAGAACCCTCAAAAACAGCCCTATTTCTGGCCAACGTTTGACCCCCGGGCCCACCTTTAATTTTCGATGTTAATAGCAGTTTTGAAAGCGCTGGTTCAGGAAATAAAACTGAAAAAAATCTGGAGTGGTATCTTTCCAAACTTAAGACTTATCAAACAGAAGATGTTAAAGTATCATCTATTCACAGAAATAAACATGTATTTTTACATTGAGTCGTCAAAGTTTGCAATTTAGGAAAGTTACCACTCCAGTTTTTTCTCAGTTTTATCTCCTGAAGAAGCGCTTTCAAAATTTTTATTAACATCGAAAATTAAAGGTGGGCCCGGAAGTCAAACGTTGGCCTGAAATAGGGCTGTTTTTGAGGGTTCTCGAACAGCCCCTCCAAGGTTAAAGCTTCATAACTTTTGCAACTAGAGACATTTTGTCCTGATTTTTTCTACATTAGAATCTATAGAAAGTCTACTTTTAAAATTGGTATTAACATTGAAAATCGGAGGTGTGTAGTGGAAGCTATAACGATTTAAAAGAAAGTTATTCCGAAAAAACACCTCCAATTTTGACCAACCACAACTTCGACGTTTGCAAGAAGACAACTCCAGTAACTTCTAAAAACATCCTCATTTTACGCTCCTTTTAAACTGCTATCAACATCAAAAATCAAAAGTGGGCGCGATGAATCGCCACGACTTTGAAAAAAGGATGTTTACTATGGGGCCTTATGGGAGCGAAAATTAACAAATCCCTTCATCTCTCAACAACGCTAAGAGATGAGGACATATATTAAATTGCAAAATTGTGGAGTTTTTAAAGCTCTATCAGCATCAACAATAAACTGGGAGGTCAAAATGTTTGCCCTTAGGTTGCATAGTCCTTTGCTACTAAAAGTAATTTTTTACTACAACAAAGCCATTGCCTTACCTGTAAATTTTTGAATACTTGTATTAGCCTCCACAAGAAAAGTCAATGCATTCTGTGTGCTGTCCATATTTTTATGCAAATTGTCAATAAATCCTTCCTCCAACTCTGCAGCAACCTCATTTACTATCAGTGATACCGAATTTACAAGTTCTGGAATAAACTGTTGCTCGACATCTCTTAACGTAGAATCCTTTAGAATATACCTGAAGCTCTGAGACGGTATTACAGAATATTTTAGAAGGTTACCGTAGCTGGTGGCAAGATTATTCCTCGTATCAACCATATCTGGCATACATGATAAATTTCCACTTTGATTGGGTCCTCTCAAAAACATTATCCGTGCTCTGGTAACATCTTTCATATTCAGAATACCCCGAATAAATTTTATTGCTGCGTCCTTTTCGTTCGACTTAACATGCATGTTGTTGTCAGCAAATCTCATCTTGTCTTCCTCCAAGTCAACAAGATAGTCTTGCAAGAACTTTGTGACTTGTTCCAGCAAAACTTGCTCTGTTAGCTTGCCTCCTGTTTGTGAATCAAAGCTGTCCACTCTCGTGACCAACAAGCCAATAGACTCTTCAAACTGTTCAATGTTTTTGAACAGGCGGACAACGTATTCAGTTAGAAGTGGAAAGTCGATTCTGTTTCCAGGCTTCAGCGATGCATGCGATGTAGTAATAAGAAATTTCCCTTGTTCTGTGGAATCTAATGCATATTTCAGAAAGTACATTGCCGCAATGTCCTGCTTTGAACCTCGGCTATCGTTAAAGCCAGGACAGTCCCAAAACTCAACCCCTGTCTCCGAATGAACCACGTAAACAGGAACCAAAGTCTTGGAAGTTGTGCTTGATCCGATAAGATTGTTTTCATCAGTGATGATAAGAGGTCCAGCATTTTTTGTTGCTATGAGACGGTCCAAATTTCCAGCAATTATTTGTGTTGTAGTACTTTTTCCAGATCCCGTGTTTCCGAGCATAAATATTGCCTGGCAGCTTGGTGAATTATTGTTTGCATGTAGCGTTCGTTGTTCGTTCATTTTTGCTTTTCCCCATGTTAGTATTTGTTCTATTGGATTTTTGTCAAACCCCTCTGAATCAATGATTGGTACTGACGACATAGTGTTCCTAATATCTGTTTTTGTTCAGAAAATTGTTTAGAGCCTTTTTGAATGTCGCTTTAACTAACCATACCAACAGTTTCAGCGCTCGTATTTAGAAAATTATGTCAAAATTAAACTGCACAAAACCTGTTTATTTATTGTGGATTGTTATCAACTTTTATTTGCGTGCAAAGTGCAAAGCTGATTTTAAAAAAGTATGGCAACAAAGGGAGATTTTATTTGTATACACTTAGCTTGGATTTCCCTCGAGGTTCAAGTATTTTCAACATTGGAGGAAGATCTCCTCATGAACCAATCACACCATAAAAGTTCTCTATTTAGTGCAAAGGCTACTTGACGCACTTGTAACTGAGATATTTTTACTTTTCTGTATGAGGTACCAAATAACAATATGAATAAGAATCATAGAATCAGTAATGATGAAGCAAATCATTGTCAGTTTTGTTTAATTTTTACCAATTTGAACAAGAACTAAGTTAAGAAATATTTTTATGTTGCAAGTGGTATTCATATAATTCATTATTTCAAACGTCAGTGGAAAGATATATACTGCGGCAATGCAAGAACAACCTAAACAGATTTTTTGAATGAAATGGCATAAGGAAGAATGCGTCTAATGAGTTAAAAGTTCCTCTTGTGCCTATTGTGCGGTAGAGCATGCAATTGGTGCATAATGTGTAGATACATTAAACTACTTATGACAAATGGGCACTTTTGTTGTCTGGCTTTGCTTACAAACAAAGCTAGTTACTCCAAGAATCTGTGCGGATATCACCATTATCCAAAAATTATAATTTCTGATTTCAAAAGTGGAATAATAAACACGAGGGCTGACACTTAGCTGCCAGCCGCGCTTTGAAGTTGTCACATTTTCTATACACTCTCTAATGATTAATCTTCCTAAGTAGAGCAACTCAAGGTAAACTTATGATGAAAACAAAGAGTTCAGTCTATTTTAACCACTGAACCTAATCTTAATGAAACTTTAACTTGTAAACGAAGTCAAATGGAAGTTTTGAAAATCAACTAACTCTTAAAACATCGTTGCATGGATTTTTTAAAGAATTTGCTATAGATCTGACTAACTTACAAACGATGAGTTACGACACCTGAACGAATGGGTGCACTGCTAGGAATCAAATCTGAATGTTTTGAAATAAACTGTAGGTATGGCTGCTTTATAAGCGTAAAATCCTGGCTCGTTTGCTTATAGCGCTACATGTTTCCTTTCTTTGCATATTATGTGTGTTTTTGGAAAATTTAAACTGGAAAAATTGTGCTCGAAATATTTAAACATTTGCAATTAAATTCTACGTTTGGACATATTATTTAGGGAAGAATCGGAAATAGCAGTCAGGTTTGTGACGACAAATGAATATATGCTTGGATTTGTTTTAAAAGTTTATAACCAGAAAATATAACGCTTACCTTAATGACACCCAATTGCACGGTGTCAGTTTGCGTTATCTCAGAAATGCTTCATACAATTAGCAGGTCATTGGTTTTCTGACCCACTATACATGAGAGCTGATGTCTGTTCACACAAATTTATCGAATAGTTTGTATCACGCATTTACTTGAAAATCAGTTTAAGTCGTTTACACATTTATGTAAACATCCTAAAAACTATTTCTAACTGAATCTGCTAAAATGCAAGATATGTCATCACACATCAATCATATTCTGAAAATCGTTTCCATACTAATTTTTGGTTTCACAAAAAATCTTTTTTAAGTTCACAGTACTATTGTAACAATTTTCAAAAGATCATTTTTACCAAACTTTTAAATTCTACGATTCTTCTGAAGAAGAAAGAAAAGAAACTTATAAGTCATCTTACTACTAACCTCTATTAGTTAAAAAATGATACTCGATAATATTGAAGTTTTTGTTGCAGGAATTAAGTCGAATTTGGTGAATTCCTGAAATTCACCTGAGTCCTGGAGTATGAAACCACTAAGTTTTATTAAAGTTGATGAAAGTTTTCACTTCACTTTACAGCTTAAAGTTTACAAATATTCTATACCAAGAAATGATACAGAATTTTCAAAATATGTTGGGACGCAAAGTTAATCACTGAAAGCCATACAGTGTTTTTATTCTTTTATACATACATGGAACTGTAATAAAACGATGCATATATAATGTCTGACATAAGATGCAACAATAAATTCGCGTTGGTCAAAAAACTTATAAATGCAGAAAGTTTTACATCACTCCAGCTAATCCAGGCAATAAACAATATCCGGCATAACTGTTAGTCATTCTATTAGACATGCGACATTTCTTCACATAAAAGCTTTATGAATGTCGGATACATAAACCTTTCACACGTACACATCACACCAAATGGTTATGACATTGAATCGTTCACACGTTTTGCCTTCGTGTTCATTGATTGCAAGTGAGTATACAGAGAATTACTTAAATCTCATCAACTATGATTCAGTGCAAATTTTTTGAAGTCAAGAAAAAATCTGATCTGGTATTTAGTAACAATCAGCGGATGCTTTTACTGCCTACTAATCCAAATAAGCAAGTCATTGACATGCAATAATCAGTATGTCGCGTGTGTTAGTAATAAATGTGCGTCAGTCATTAATTTAATATCCTGAAGTCTTATAATAAATCTGGATATGTTTGAGCCCACAAATATAGTTTTTATTATGTATAAAATGATTTCACTCTCTTAATGAGCAATACAAAAAGCTTATTGGGGTTATTAAGTATTTACACAATATTTTCCAAATGCACGGGACGGGTGCTAAATGCGATTCTTTTGACGGTATCATGGTTATGTCATGCCAAATCCTAGACACAAGTTCAATAAAATCTAAGCAAACCGTAAACAAGCTGATGCCCATGAAATTTCATGCTATAAATGTTGACCGAATGTTTAAAAAAAGTGCCGACATAGAGAGTTTGTAATACATTTAAATAGCTTGTGACTTTATGGCTTCATTAATTGTTTACTTAGGTATTTGCATTCATCTTCAGCAAAATGGCTGTCATATTATACAGTATATTCTATATGCAAGATTTGTATATTTGCGACTTTTATTATGCTATATGCTGACCGATAGACAGGTTTAATGGTTTATGTATAAACGCTGTAAATACAGTAATAAACCTTTTATTATCGCAAGTGGATTTACGAGATTAAGTAGGTATTTTACTGTTGCTTATCAATCGATGGTGTTTTCAGGAGGCGCCATTAGTCTATTATACACAAATATGCGTTACCAGCATTGAAAAAGTCCAAGCAATAGTTAGTTGATAGATGTATTTGTCAAGTTTTAAAATGACGATTAACCATAAATGACGCACAATGTGATTAGGTATTAACACCTTCAACTCAATGTTATATCAAAATCATACGTGGCAACGATCGCTGATATGAAGCTAACAATGAATATTTTAATCAGTTTCTACCTGAGTGTTAAAACATTGTTAGCCTTGTGTTGACAGGAAAAGCGAAGTTTCTTCAGTTTGGAATTTCATGATTCAAGAAAATAAGCTAATTTATACGTGTACGTGTAAAGAACAATCACAGTATCAAGTTTTCTTCCTTTGAGTTCTTAGTGTAATGAGGCAGCCATGTAGACGAATGATTTCACAAGTCGAAAAACATAATAAACAAGGAGGCACATGATTGTAGTTTACTAACCAAAAACTGAATATCTTGGCTGGCAACTTTGTAGAACCATAGTTAATATTTACTGTCTTTAAAAGTATTTGAATGTTAATTAAAATAGGTAATTCAACACCTGACAAATAAGAACTAAATACTCCTTGAAATAACATCTGCTGTTTTGCATATTAAAACCCGTAAAAATACAAACGCGCCAAGAACCCAACCACGTTTAGCCTGGAGCCTGTAGTGTCTAGTTTAGGGCCCATTTAGCCCCGCTCGGTTTAAATTCCAATATCCTGGTTTAGATCCCCTTTAGCGACGGTTTAGAGCCCATTTAGCATGATTTAGAGCCCATTTAGCATGGTTTAAAGCCCATTTAGCATGGTTTAAAGCCCATTTAGCATGGTTTAGAGCCCATTTAGCATGGTTTAAAGCCCATTTAGCATGGTTTAACGCCCATTTAGCATGGTTTAACGCCCATTTAGCCTGGTTTAAAAATAAAGTCTACGGACGGACGGTCAGACAGACAAACGGACATTATATTTTAAAAAGCCCTCCTGCAGAAGCAGCAAGATAATGATAGTCATGATATATCACGCACAACATTATATGACTTTATGTTATTACGAAGCTGAGCATAGTGAAGCAAGTATTGAGATTGTCATGTTTGTCCGTCCGTCCGTCTGTCTTTGTGTGTGTGAGCACGATACAGGCCAGACGGTGTGTCAGAATCACACCAAACTCGGTGCAATGATTCATTGGGTTATCGGAAGAAACCCTATTGATTTTGAACCTGTTTGATGATCCCCCTGGGGTAATAGGGGGAGGTTACCCTCCTGACCGTATACTTTGTCAGAATCGCACCAAATTTTGTATCGTGATTTAATGGGCCATACTAAAGAACCCTGGTGACTTTGAGCCAGACTGGTCGTCCCCCTGGGGTTGTAGGGGGAGGTAACCCCCCTGACCATAAAACTTGTCAGATTGTCAGAATCACACCAAATTTGGCATATTGATTTATTCAGTCATGAAAAATTGCCCTATTTATTTTGAACCTGATTTGGCATTCCCCTGGAGCACTAGGAGCTCAGCTTCTTATTTCAAATGATCATTAAATCGGTTTATTTCCTATTAAAAATATGTATGCCTAGCTTGCCAAGAACACCAAAAAATGCCGCTTTGTTTTTCTAAACTTCACTTTCTTGCCAATGTGTGCTTTCAAACCTTGCTGCGGAATAAAGCTGACGTTCGTAAAATATTTCCCATTGCTTGATCTTTAAAAATTTCAACAGATTTATAAATCTTAGACCTACCCATGAAAAACCTTTTACACGTAAACAGCAAGAATGCTGCCTGTGCCAAAAACATAACTATGTATTCACACGTAATTTATCCAACAAAACATGTACATTGTATTGGAACAAACCTGCAAAAGAAAAATTTGCTTGGATTTGCAGATCATTATGAGAACCCATATTATAATCCTTTCTCGTGTGACTCTAAAGACTTGGAGTTTCAACATGCAGAGATGCTAAAAGCTATCTGTTGCATGCTATACCATTATGTAAAAAGATTTTGGTATAGTTTCGTCGTTCTGCTGTTAAAACTAATATACTAACGTGATGAAAAATGCGTACCTGCTAATGTATTC
>JAIQCH010000073.1:0-36331 GCA_029691765.1 Entomobrya proxima
CATATTTATTTCAAAATGGCTGCATGTAATGCAGCAAGTAGATTTGACATATCTTCTAGAATTCATTTAAGCGAACCAATCTAAATTCATGACGTGCTGTTAAACCAGCCACTTCAAATTGGTCCGCTAAGTCTATAATAGAATGTTTTTTACCAAATTTTATTTACATTTCACGTAAAAACAGTTTCTAACATCAATATTATATACATCGCCAGTATTTGGAACAGTGCACTAACAGAATTGATCATGATTATACCACACACGACGATTTATCGCTTCATATAACAAAATTTCAGGAAAATAAATGCGTTACAAATTGTATTTTATATACAAGATTCATTTAAGTTGTTATAACCCAAAGTTGTTATCAAACATTGTCCTTCAAAATACAGAGTGAGTTCAGACAAGTTACCAGAAACGAAGAGTTAGCATATAAAACGAACTAAATATTAAATCCACGTTTAAAATGTTCGCAAATCAGTCAAATAAATCTATTACAGCAAAATAATCCACACTTGTATGCTACATTACTCAAAAAACGAAAGTTCTGTTGCCGCAAAATAAGGTTATCCCTTGGTTTTTGGACACCTCAAAAAAGCACATTTTTGAAAAACTGCTGTAGCCTTCGAATAAAGTTGACGATATTCTTAAATATAGTGGGGAATGACAAGGGTAAAGTGAGCTACAAGAATATGTATAAAACGTAACGATTGGATAATGCATGTAAAAGTTAGGGCAAAATGAAAAAATATCCCTTGGTTTATAAATGCACCTTAGCACATCCTGTAAAGTTGCCATCGATATCCTGCTTTAAAGGCAGGTGTTCGTCCCTAAACTAAATTGAGATTTCAAATAGTTTCAGAATATAATAATTGTGTTGGCTGCTTGTCTAGCAGACTTTTATTTCATCAACGTATACTTCAGCTGCGCTACCAAATTTTTGCGCAATGGTTGAAAAAAGGTGGCTTGCTGCTTTTTAAAGTTTTTATGCTATAGCGTCTGTGTATTCAGAGTACAATGGCACATTCTATATTCAAAATTTACTTCTCAAAAACGGAAGTGTTCAGAATTTTGACTCTATAGCAAATCGCAAATGGTTTTTTCCTGTACTATATTCGAAGATAAATGTTTATTAACATCGACAAAAAAGAAAACACGTTTCCAGTTATTAACAACCTGAACCAAGTCTTAAAGCCATTTGTTACTGCAAAATGCCCAGTGGGGTTAACGAATTACCAAGATATTAACTTAAAATTACCCACTATGTTTCCCGTAGTGCTTCGTAATATGATTCCTGCTTTGCGTGCAGAATATGAATACCAAGCAGGAGAATTGTACGAAGGAAGGAAGCCATTTATTATGATTCCTAAAGGAATGAGTGACTTTAGTGACTACGTATTGGACCCTAAAGGTTACTGGAAACACAATTGTAAAAATCGCCATTTCTGAGTGGCATACATAGTTCAGATTTATATCCCAATAGATACTGTGTTTACATTAATATTGTTAAATTTGCATCTGCTACAAAGCCGTGGAATTGTGCCACACATATAGAACTGTTTTCCTTGTATTATCATGAAACTATAAATGTACCGTTGCGAATGTTTCATCTATCAGTGTTGTTCGAAGATTTTTGAAGAAAGCCGCAAGTTTATCACTTTGTTTTTGATTTTCCTTGTTTAAACATATCAGAGTATAGCAGAAGAATTAAATACACTTCGCACAGAGCTATAAGCGATGGACTTGCATCAGAAGATATATACTGCATAGCTCATTTGCAACACGACACTAAATTGCCAGCAAAGATTGCATTTTACGAACCAATTGGAATAACTTCATATATTTCCACAGTATTACCACAAACTAATATCCGAAGCTTCAGAATATACCATACATTTTCCCTGAGAGCCTGGACCAAAAGTGTAACCATTAAGATTCTTGCAGAGAATGCACTACCAAATATTGAAGAGACTACATGGTCGTTTGAACCCCATGGAAATATGTTTGGCATTTCGTTTTACAATGTTTTAGAAAAATGTGACTCAGATGAGCGGGAGGGTTTGGAGGTAAGCCAGGACATTTTTTAGTTGTTTGACATTAATTGAAAATAATGTTTGCTTTCAACGCGCATTGGAAAAACTTTCAGGTCATCGTACATTTCTGTGATTACGCATAATATTTTTCTATACTACAGATGGCTTCCATCAGTTCCTGAAAATTAATTTAGCATTTGAAAACGTATATTTCCTAGCATAGAAATGTAACTAAATAGAAGAAGAAAGCCATGTTTGACTGTGCTGCTGTTATTATCAGAAACGTGTCTTTCTGCTTGATAATGTAGCAAAAACAATGTTATACTGCTGGAAAATGCAAGATGACATGCTTAAACTTAAACTCAACTTAAACTTCAAGGGTCATTAAAGATTTTTTGAACAATTAATTAGCAACTCTCGGACAAGCAAAATTTTATTGAAGCCAAGGGTCAGTAATGTTTTAATTCTGTAGCAGTATAACTTGAAACAGTGTGTAATAGTTGCTTTTAAAAAATGATAACTAAATAACTCGGCCATGCAAGTCAGCGATCTGCGTGAGTTGACATCTCAAATAGCCAATCAACCTTATCAACTGGCAGCAAAGACATGCAAATTTGATGCAAAATGTTAATAACAGAATTATAAATGTGGTACAGTGTTGTGAAACGCGACTAATTAACAGCATGCTGATCTGATGCTGAGCATGATCATTTCTTGATTTTATGAATGGTTAAAAATTCTTTAAATTGACTTTTTAACCCTGTCAATTTATCAAAAACCAGAGCTCGGCATATATATCTAGCACCACACCACCCCTCCATTTTTTTAGGAAACAAATTCACCCCTCCACTCCCTTCCCCTCCGAAACCCAAAAATTTTTCAGCCCATCCATCCAGCACCCTTCCGACACTCAAATTTTTTTACCCATCCCTCCAACACATATTTTCTTTAATTCAATCCCTCCGACCCTTCCAACATTTAAACTAAGAGGATACAAAAATCTGTAAATTTAGAGGAATGTTTGGGATAAAATGCAGGTTTAAACCAAACATTTCTAAATAAATATGGAAATTGCTCAAAACAGTGGCTGACTTATTGATTAGAATGCCAAAAGTTGTAAAAACGTAAGCTTTTTTATACTTAATTACGGTTCGTTTCTGAAGATGGGTGGTTTTTGACAGAGTATGTGTCCCTTCCCTTCACCCTCCATTAATATTTGAAAACTTTTAACCCTTCCCCCTACCCTTCCATTCTGCATTCGAGTTTTTGTACCCCTCCATCCACCCTTCCACTCCGGGTTAAAAAAAATGTGTTCCCTCCCTTCCATTTTTACCCCTCCAAAAATCGGATGGATGGAGGGTGCCGAGCTCTGTCAAAAACAATTAATTAGTATAAGATAGAAATAGTTTTCCATAGGGTAAATAAAAGCCATGTGAATGGAAATAAAGGTGTCTTAATATTTTCCTCCAACACGTTTCTTAACTTGATAACTCATAGGCTAACCTAAAGGAATGACTGTGGACATATTATATTCTGCGTTGCAAGTGGTTGACAATTTTAATCTAAATCTAAGCAAATGTAATGCTACATCCCCTCCACCGAAACCCCGAATGCTGCCAACTCATAAAATCGGTGAAACTGTTTGATACTATCATATCAGTTCAGTGCAAACTAGTTTTTTAATTGGCTTATCAATCCCGGATTTAGTTTCCTTTCTGAATTCTGAATCCGATGTCAAGGTAGTGACGACCAGTGGCGATTATACGGAAGGAGGAGGGACCTTCTTTTGACCTCTTACCTAAAATTTAATTATTGCATTGAATGGGAAAACTGGGTCTGGTAAATAGGATTTTGTAAAGCGTAATCAGCATTTTCAGCTATACTGAGGGATAGGAAATGGTTACCGTGAAAAATAGTGGAAGTAGTTTTTTGGAACAGTATAACAGATACGAAATATAAAATTTTGATGTAGACGATTTAGTACAGAAAATACGTTTTATTAAAATAAATATGTTGTATTCCAGTTTTAATGCTTGAAAATTTTTGTTACGTATTTGTTCGTTGTTCGGTTCAAATGTTTGCATTTCACAAATATGTCTCTTTATTCTACTTCAGATTCAGATAATTCAGTATTGACTAACCAAAAATTAATCCCATAATCACAAAAGCTCTATTTATGTATTTTCGACAAATGTCACTGTCATTGGATTTGGGACACATCTTTCCATAGGTTATCCAGAAATCCACAGCTTAATCATTCAGCAAGTTTAAAAATGTTTCCCCTATCCGTATGCTGCTGGAATTTGAAAACAGTAATCAAAGGGAGTAATTAATTTTATTACCAAAAAGTTTACTACCCATTCAAATTAAGGCTTAATGAATATATTTCCATTTCTTGAAGATGTAGCATAATGTTGCAATAACTTAATGTGTAGCTTGAAAATGGTACATGGCAAATTGAGAAAAACACGGTAAAAATTAGAATCATTCACTTTTAAGAGGGAAGGGAGTTCCGGAAGCAAGTCAAAAATAAGTTTCCTGTACCAGACCTCACCTTAGAAATGAACGTCAAGATCAAAGTCATAACATATCTAATTTACAAATAATTACCGCCGCATCCAAAAACAAACTAAGCATACCCGAATCATCACAATTCGTTTTGGAGAATCCTCGTTGTGCAGAATGGATAAAATGGAGCAGTGCGCTGAGCAAGGTTGCACGGTACAACTTGTACCTTTCCAAGTGGAGAGAAATCCGGAACCCGGAACCGGACTAGAAGTGACACTAGGGTGGCTTACCCTCTGTGGCTTACCCTACACCTGTGTAAAGGAACCACCACAACTTAATCTTGGGTTTAATTCTTGCCGGCGGACATCCCACCACAAGATATCCCCTCGCATCGCATCTCCAATTACGTCTCCATTCTATTCTTCTAATACAATTGTACTCTCACTCCCACTAATTCCTACCTCTTCCCCTCCGAACTATTTAGTTCATCCCTCCAATCCCCTCTTTGAACAGGTACCTCCTCATCGCCCACACTCCTCCTCTTGTCACCCATATTGTCCAGTAACATTTCTGAACTGCATCTTCCCACCGTCAACTTCTCCTCGGGGTAGCACTCCTTAACAATCCCTCCAAAATCCGTTTAATTAAACGTATAAAATAAGTGGATATTTTTGCCATTTTCCACATTTAGTCCACGCTTTTGTAAGTATGGCAAGCAAATAAGGTTTTGGTAAAATTAATGTGTTTAATCCTTCACATTGAGATTTTCTGAGTACACTAGTGGTCCAACTAAATAATTTGAGACAAATTCCAACCTATGCTAATTAAATTGTACACCAAATACAATTACCACATGTTTGGCGTTTAAATACTAATTTTACTTCAAATGCTAATTTTTATTTTATAATGAAAGTCCTTAAATTTGTTCGTAAAGCTTCTTTATTCAACTATTTGAAATTCTAACAATCTATCTATCAATCTGGAATAGAAGCAACGGAAATGGAGAAATGGTGGAAGGACACATGATAAATTGGGGGAGCAGTGGAGCGGGTTGGACTGCAAAGAAAAAGGAGTAGGAGGAAAAGGTTGAGAAGCTGAACTGCACGGAGGCGAGGTTGGATTAGATGGCAAGGGAAATGGGTGCCGCGCCGGAAGAATGAACTGGATAAAAGGGAGCAAAAGATATTGGTATCCAAAAGGACCTAAACCGGTTGGAAGCGGTTGGTGGTGACGAAAGCTGTGGAATTGTCGGTTAAGAAAGCATAATGGAATTGGGGGAAGGAAAAGGGACTTGAAATAGTAGGTACAAGGTTTTTGGAGAAAGCTAAAGGATTGGAGGAAAAAGCGTAAGAATTGAAGTTAGGTGACCTGAAGGGGAATGGAGCAAGTTTCGGGCGGAGGAACTTGGATTGCAGAGCACTTCCAAGGTAACTGGATCGTGGACAAATGAACCAGGCTGGATTCAGAGACAGACGGAGTTCGAAAAAGAATTATTTTGAATAGGTAAAGGTTAAGGGGGAATAGGCCCGGGGTGTGCTATGGAGTAGGTGGAGGGACAAACTGTGGAAGGGATCTTGGAGGGAATTTAAGGATTGCTACCCAAGGAGAAATAGGCAGTTCAGAAATGCTGCTGCAGAATAAGGGTGACAAGAGGAGGACACTGAGAAGGGCTAAGGTCCTGGTGTGGAGGATGAAGAACTGAGAATTAGGAGAAGACAACCGGTGCCTCCTCAGCTTTGGGATTTGAGGAAAGAAGATAAGTTATTTGAAGGATTTGTTGAGTCATCTGCTGTGCCCCAGGATAAGCTTCCTCCAAATCCCCACGGCCAACTAAATGGACCAGTACAAATTTTACAAATACGATAAGCAACTTGGAAAGTCTGTTAGATATTTAAGAAACTTCTTAGGTGATTTCTAGAGCTAGGAAAAATTTTTTAGAAGCCTGATACAGATCCATATAAGCTTTTACCCACATCGCTTATACCCGATTTGATTTGATAAAATGCATGGCTGTATATACTGCAGGGTGTCACGTGATCGGCTGACTGGCTATACCGCTCCATGTTATTCAACAAATCAAATCGGGTACGCTCAATGTGGGTAAGAGCTTATATGGATCTGTAAGCGAATCTAAAATTTGGAAATTTTTTAGAAAATTCCCAATGAGTGGTAGCTCTCTTTGTGTACTCATTAGCAACAATAATAATGAAAATGTTTAAAGGGATTCTGTCATTTATATAAAAGTTTTTGTTACATTTTAACGTCAAAAAACTTGCACTTACACTTGCTGGTTCACAAAATTTGAAGGCACACAGAATGTGGTTGATTCGATCCCCAGTATGACCAATATAAAAAATTAAGCATTCTTGAACTAAACCTCCGTGCTGGACTTGGTCCCCTTTTTATTATGGTTTTGGTCTGTAGCCTTATGCTCTAACTTGAACTTGCTAAACACTGGTTCAGTGCTGACCTGTTAATTTTGGAAAAATAAGATTGCCCAAATAATTTATAGTTTGTTTGGAAGACTTGAAGATTGGGAATGTGTGTGAATCATAGTTAACGGTGAAAGCTAACCGCAGCGACGATCAGGGTGAAAGTAATCATTCTTCCGCTTGCGAAGGATGTCTGTACTGGTTCATCATCCCTATGGAGTCTTTGGGGAGTCAGAAGTCATTTCAATCAAAACGGCCAATGCCAATAATATACGCAGTATAATGCACTTTGTCATTAAGAACGAGAGTACCAATGTAAAAACAAAGCAAAACTAAAAATGTAGAATCGGACGTTCAATACCATCCAATCTACCATTTATACAACCATCAGTGATGGTCCATCACACGTTCACATTACTTATCAAAATGTGGTTGAAATGTCAATATATTATTATTGATTCTTAATGTTCTTTTTTAGAAAACATCGTCTAGCAACCGGAAGAATGTCATGCGTTGCTAGGCAAGCATTTCATATTATAGCTAATGGGTTTACTGAGCAACGGTTGAGTGTTGAAGGCGTAAAACGAGAAATAAGCACGCTATGATTGGCTTAAGCGCCAACAAATTATTTACTAGCATAACGAGAAATCATTTAATTCTAGATAATTAAAATCAAAGTTATCTTTCATAAGTGGTATGCAAGCGGTAATCTTCAAATTAATAAAACGCAAGCAGAAACCAAGAAATATTTATATTTTCACATGCTTCGAAGTTTGTTCTACACGCCGGGATTAAAGCAAAACCTTTTGACACTTGTAATGGCATTTCATTAAGCGCAATTCCAAAACTGCCAATTTGTTGCAATTCTATTTGTGATTACACCGCTTAAACCACTGCAATGTGCGATTCGATTTTACATTTGCATTTACATTTTACATTTCTTACATTAAATTCCAATCAATTATTTTATTTTAGGGATCCGAACATTGCAATTATTCCCTGCCACAAAACTTAGTTTTCATGATCACTTGCAAACTCATAAATGGAGGTTTAAAAAGTGGGCACTGATACCGTATGAATTAAAGGATGCGGTAATCAATGTATGAAACTTTATGTAAGAAATAGAAAAGGGTAAGGTTTTATTGAGATAAGAATTACAGATGCAAGTGAACTAGTCAATCTACAATACTACACTAAAGATGTAAAGTTGGAGTACGTGTATTATGTACGTATGTGTGTGTGTGTGAGTGGTAAGGTTGGTTGGTAAGATACAAGCAGAAATGATGATGATGAAGGTGAACAGGTTATGTAGGTTGGTTACATCCCTCGGCGATCTAGCGATGATAAGGTATCATCAAAAGTTGGCAAGGTTGGCATATCGTTAGCCGACAAAGGAGATGGAGAAAAAGGGTATTTTTCAAAGACGGTTAGAAATTGCTGATGGTTGCAAAAACGGTTAGCATGGAGGATACGAATTATAATTTATGTGGGAGGATAGGAAAACGGGTATAAAATCTAGGAAAAAGTTGGATGTAGCATCAGTTGATTTCAAGGCTAATTTGAGCATCAAGATCTGGACTACTGGAATTTTTCCGAGATGATAATTACTTGGTAAGTTTTTAGATATTGAACTAAAAATTATATTGCATTTGGAAATTGCGTTGTCAAATAATTCCGAATTTTAATTCTGATGGTTGTTGTGTTTCAGGTTCTTATGGGGGCTGTCCATGCTAGGTGGCATATTGGATGGGGAGCCGAAGGAAAGAGTGACGACTGTTTTGGTTGGACAACAATTCACTCAATGTTTACGATGTACGATGGCTGGAGATGTAGCTTTGTTGGTGCCATTTGGAAACATCACCAATGTGATCATTGACTGCGTGTTTTACAGAGATGTCCAGTATATGGTGGACAGACCAGTATATGCGTTCTTCTTCACACCGGTCCCGTGTCATTATGCAGTTGAGTTGAAATTATGGAGAGCACAAGATGTGCGCCATTTGGACAGTGAGTAGCTCATAACCAGTTTTTATTTTTTTTTTGTTTGCTTTGTTGAGTCACGTAGATGAAGTGGCATTGCTGTTGTTGGTGTTGTAACACATGAATTGAATTTTAATGATATGTGTTATTTGATGTGTATTGCAGAAATGGCATGGGGTTGGAAGTTATCTCCTCCGGAGGAACATCCGGTACCGTTGGATTTGGTGCCCTTCAGAAGGATTGTCGGAAGTGGAATTGGAGAGGTGATCGAGTCGATGATGAAGCAATGGGAGAGGAGGAAAGAAAAGGGAATAAGGAAAACAGAGAGGACGTCAGCTATTAACATCACAGAGAAAACGTTGATAACGAAGGAGTCCAAGAGACGACGTGGAGATTCCAATACCAATGACTGGTATTCAGAGGAGGTGTTATATAAAGGTGAAGAATAGTGTAGATGTGTTTAGCAATGTCAGTAGGCAGGTATGGTCTTGTATAATATTATATAAGAAGCTTACACTATTGATATTGTACTCTACATTATATAATTTTGCTACCATCGAATAAATATGTTTGCCGTCCCATACAAGGGAAAAGGCATAAAAAGAACTTATAACAATTTTGTTTGCAATCTGATTAATTTATACGCTTAACAAGAATTGTGTGGCATAGTAACTAACAACTTTGGATAACAAGTTGCATGCTTATGACGCAAATGGGACTTGTTAACCTTGAATGTTTAAAGCTTGAGTTCTCAGATTATTATTGAGGTGTATACATCGTAGAACTTAAGTAAGTAAAGGGAAACATGAAACATGAAATGGAGAAGAACAGGTTTTTATATTTTTTTTGGATTTTGTGGATGCGCATACAAACTAGATATTATTAGAACGTAGTGTTAGAGAACTCCGGATAAATCATGTAGAAGGCAGACTCAGTGGAGTGGCCTTAGGGGTGATTCGACACCAACTTCCAGAGCAGATTCATCGGTAGTGGGTAATGGGGGGAAAATACGTGTGTATGATTTGCCTGATTTGGGAGGAGTAGGGACAAAGTGGGCTGCTTGACGTGGAGGATTGTAAGTGGAAGCAGAATCACCAAAGGCTGGGGAAGGAGTACGGGGGGCAGTGTCAACACAACGGACTTGTAGTCTTCTCCGCCTCTGTTGGGAAGCGCGATAAGTCGAAGACCAGCGCTTTTTGCAGCAGCAAAACAGAAGGGAACAAAAGAAAACAATGAGGGCAACATTAAGACAGGCAACGAGAATGAGGAAAACTCTAAGATCGTGGCAAGCAAGAGTATGGGTCAAATCAAGATCGATGGAACGGGCAACTGGGATGTAGGAGGCAGCGATGGGGACAGTGGCTGTCATGGCATAGGATCGTAAAAACAGGAAGAAGCAGCAAATGGAGAGGAGGATATTCCAGATAATGACGAAGTAATTAGAGTAGGCACCAGAATGGGACCATAAATGTTCATCAAGGTGGGTAGACCAATGTTTAATGGGAGTGACGGCAGGCAAGGACGAAGCGTCCTGGTGGAGGGAATCAAGTAAATGGGATAAATTTAACGAAAAAGATTGCTCTAATTGCGAGGACAAACTATGGGACCGAAACGACAAATCTTTGGGAAGATGAGAGAGATGCACGGGCCAAAGACAGGATTGGGAAACCGAGTCATGTTCCGGAGAACAAGGAAAACTTGGGAAGTGGACAGAGCCATTGGCCGTCAGAAAACAGGAATGACAGGGGATTTTGAGGATGTGAATGCCCAAAGGATGATGAAGTAGAGAGTGTTCCGCAGTAGGGCATATAATTTTGGCATCCGAAGGAGGATTTACCACGGCCAAGGTGGAAGGCGACAAACGTTCCACAAGCATGGAAGTAAATGGAAAGCATTGAAGGGGACAAAAGGTTTCTAACTCTTGAATGGTGGAGGATGTAAGTAGATGACGGGTACATGGATTTTGGAAAAGAGAATAAGTGACTTGATCAGCCAAGTAGCAATAGCCCAGGCGGAGATTGCAGAGGTGACTCTCCAGGTCAGCAACGAAGACAAAACGAGAATCATATTGGATGAGGAGTCCATTTTGGTGCATAATGGAGCAAGCGTGTGTGGAATTGACTTGGAAAGGAACTGTGCGGAAGCGATATATCGTCGAAAGAGAGTGAATCGATTTGACAGGTAGATCAATGCGGACGGTGAGTGTCCTAGCAACAGAATCAACGTAACAGCGTGAAAATGGCAAATGATAGAGAACGGCGGACTTGGTAGGGCGCATTGCTAGAGTCATGTTATATTTGTCACGAAGTTGACTTTGGATATCGATAAGATGATCGCGAAGGATTTGAGGTGGGACCAGCGTTGGAGAGAGAAGATTTAATTGGCAATGCATAAGTAAATTTTGATATTGCTGGATTTCAGCAACTCGATTGAGTAAGTCAACCAAGTTGAGAAGAAGAGAAAGTTGACGACCAGCACCATAAAAGTATAGGTCAGAAAGGCGGCGAAACCGTTCCGAATTGATATCATTTACAGTGTGAAAAAGATGGTCAACATGTTGCATGTAAACAGAGAGAGTGTGTGTTTGTTTGGACTCAAATGTATTGAGATTATCAACAACACGGAGAAGCTGAGAATGTTCAGCGCTCATGGTCTTACGAAGAAATTGAATGTCCGAAGAATAGTCAGGAGAACTGCTCCAGAGACTTCCAGTGATGGCACCAGAGACAAAGGCGGCGGTCCCCAAGAAGAGGAGTCCAGCTTGGCGAGGTTTACGCGGTGGTCTTTGAGTGGCATTAGTCGTAGACACGAGTGGAGGTTCAGTCGTAGAGAAATGAAATGAAGGAGAATGAAACTGAGCAGTCATCGTGACGTTGGGAAGAGGAACGACGGGTGGAACTTGTTCAGAGAGATCTGAAATGATCTCCAAAAGATGAGATTCTAATTCTTGAATGGAATGTACTAATTCGACTAAGATAGTACAAGGAAAGGAGCCATTATGAGCAGCGCAGTGATCGAGTAACTGAGAGTGGGCATAACCATGGCGATCACTAAGGGAAATATTAATTTTGAACACCATTGGATAAGTGGAATCGAATAACAGAAAAGGGTCCGTAAGTTGTTCGATGAATATGCCGGATGATGGGCGATAATCCAGCGCCTGGGAAGGAGCCAGAAGGGCGATGAGCCAGACGAATGAGTAATCCATCTCCTAGACAAGCAATATATACAATATTTACATGGTTGAGAGGTGATGCGACTGCACGACGGCAGGAAGCAAGCAATGATATTAAACGCGAACAATTAAGAATTCTGTAGCATAACATAAGTAGCAGGATGAAGGTAACGTAACAAGATATGCATTATAATGGAATCGTTGGATTGAGAGGGAAAACTCAAATAACGTTGGGACTATTTGAGCTCCGATACGTGTGGATATGATTTTGGTGTAGGGATTCGCCCAACCTGAAGCATCAGTGAAGGGTACCAGTCTCGGATAAACAATCAAAACCTAAAACATGGAATGGAACATCATAAAGCCAGTCGATTCTTCCAACATCTTGTACGGGTCCGTCGGAAGACAATCGATCAGTCATAAGAATGACTTGGAAACACCCAAGCAAGTTACAAACTTTTACCAATCGAAAAGGGGACAATCGGTTCCAGGTGACTAAGTCAATGCTGCGACATCCTATGGAGGCCTGGAATTGAGTTAAAAGTCGGCCGATTGCTTTTGAGAACCAATACTTGTAACAAAATATATAAACGAACAAAACAAGAGGGTATGGCCATATAACAAAATGAATCATGAACGGAAGGACTACTGTAACCAACGAAATTCACACTTGCGTACTGTGGTCAGGAGTACAGTCAAATTGAGGGACTCTATGGCAATGGACCATATCAAATAGGTCGGCATGAATTCTTACAGCGCCTTGAATAGCAATGTAGAAGTGAAGTGAAGATGACCCGAAGTGGAGCGAAGACAAGAGTATGGTGATAGTTAACCTAGGACGTGCTGAGTCATAATAAGATTAAGTGTTCCTCGGGATCGTATATGGACCCGACTATCACTCTTGGAGTGTAGCCTGAGGTTGACCAGTTAATGGATGATATTCGTGTAAGGTGGAAAGGAACTTACGAAGAGGATGAGTATGAGGTAAAGACTTTATATATTTAACAGAAGGTCCATAGAAGGGGTTTAAGTCAGTCTGTATGAAAGAGAATGTCCGGTCGTGTGGACGAAGTAAGGTCGAAGAACGCCAATGATAGTAATTAGTCCAGAACCAACGACAGAAAAGGCATTCCTTTTTAGCGTGATTACGTCCGTAGGCACAAGTAGCGTAAGTCGGTATGAGTTTCTTTAACATGTCGTGAGCCAAATAGGGTACCATGAGAATGAATCTAAGGTGGACGTGGGTAGCTTCAAAATTATTTGGATACTGATTTTGACTTTTGAGGACTAAGTAAGCCAGATAGAGTTCATCGTGGGTGGATTGTTTTAAGTGAATAGCATAGCGACGACATAATTTGACGTTTGTCCAATGTTGTTGAAATTGGCCGTAAGCAACGAGGTATTCTTGAAATGCATCAAGATCGTTAACTGTACGAATAGCCAAGTAAGGAGGCACTGGAGGCAATAAGGTATCTGGATCAGAACGACCGAGTTGAATTTTGAAATAAACGGGATGAAATGGCTCCTCGGTCGGAGAAGGAACGTACGGAGTACTATTGGGGTTTTCTATATGATCTCTGTACTCAGCGGTAGACATATTGGCAAATTGTCGAATGCACTTGTCAAAAGGATTTTCATTGCGGAAAAGGTGAGGCGTTGAGTCAACGTAGCGTTTGCAGTCTGAGTTATTATTTGTCTTAGGAAAATTCACGTCATTCACTGGTAACTCTTCAGTGTCGTAGATAATACAACAACCACCTGACTGAGCTGTAGTGATATGATCTGGGGCGGTTAGACGAAGGAATTGTAGTTATTTTGGGTGGATGATCAAATTGGCCATATTTTGATTTGGAAGAAGCCGATCGAGCTTTTGGTACGGTACTTTGAACATAATCGCCAGGACTAGAAGGTCCAGCTTCTGGCATATCAACAAATAAACTAGAAGATTGTTTTTGGAAACGATCGTTTGGAAGAATAAAACCACTATGATATGAGGGGTTAAGATGACAAACCCAACCATTATCAGTAGAGCCGTCAGTAACACCTACGTTTAAACTAACCCATTCAGGTTGAAGTTTTGATTCTTCGGCACTGAGATTAGTCACGAGAGAGACATGAGGATGAGGATCAGTCGAGAGTGTTACGTCACAGCGTAGTAAGCCGTCTAGTTTGTCGAAGGAATATAGTATGTTAATATTCTCGTTAGTCAGTGCTAGGTTGGCAGTGTTTGCAGCGCGGTATAATTGGAAAGTTCTAGCATTACGAAATTTTACGGAATTAAGGGGGACCACAACAGATTGAGGAGTATATGATGAATTGGGAGCATCGGTAGCCTCCCAAATACTAGTTCTATTTACTGGCTCTGAAGGAGCAGTGTTAGTGTTAGGGGCAGTTTGAGACAATTTCGGCATATTGAGCAAGAGCTCTAATGGGTGAGAAAACGCTGGATGTCCTAACACTTGTAAGAAAATTTTGTCAAGGTGACGGGGACGAAATGGTAAAACGAATTTGTTTGAAGCACTTAACACTGCACTAAGTAACAAGTACAGAACTGTCAAAGGTCATAGATGTACAAGCAGGGCGCAGTAGCAAAATGATAGGAAAACAATTATGAATGAAATGATGAAGAGTCAACTTACAAATTTTCGTTTGGCAAAGGTAGGAAAGTAGGAGTGCAGATTCTCCCCGCGCGCAAGTCGGTAATTTGGGTTGAAGATGCAGGTTCGTGGTGGGGTCACCACCAGTTGGCAGAGGCCAAGGGTGTCGATAAGGAAGAGAAAAGCCCTAAAGGTTCGCCACTTTGATACCGTATGAATTAAAGGATGCGGTAATCAATGTATGAAACTTTATGTAAGAAATAGAAAAGGGTAAGGTTTTATTGAGATAAGAATTACAGATGCAAGTGAACTAGTCAATCTACAATACTACACTAAAGATGTAAAGTTGGAGTACGTGTATTATGTACGTATGTGTGTGTGTGTGAGTGGTAAGGTTGGTTGGTAAGATACAAGCAGAAATGATGATGATGAAGGTGAACAGGTTATGTAGGTTGGTTACAGCACTGATAAGTGTAAAAAACGTCTATAACAAGAGAAAAGTCTTAAAAAGAGGCACCCACCAAAGCTAGATTAGCTAAAAAGACGAATAATCAATTTGTAAAAGTTTCTTTATAAAACGTATGGGATTTTGGATTTACCAAAGCCTTTCTAAATGTTAGACAAAAGTTTGGGCAAAAAGTGGTTTATTGGCGACAATTCCTTTTTAATTTTTGCAAACACTATTTGACCTAATCCGGAAAATTGACATTACTATGAGTTTAGCAGGTTTTTAAGCTGCTGTTTTCATTGTTTTGACCTAATTTTTAAAGCATTGAAATATCAGTTTTATTATTTTCAGGTCACTGAAAATGCTTGCATATAAAATCAACATCTTTATTATCCACCAATTATAATTAGTAATCAAAATTTGGAGCAAAATAAACCAACAAATGCTAAAATTCAGCTGTTTTGCTACTTGAGCTTTAAAAATTCAAGTAGAAGATGGTACGCTAGCAGATTTTGCTTATTGACTTTATAAAAACAAACTTAAAAAGCTCCAAATCAAAAATCCACTTTTAAAGGTTACCAATTCATATATTTCAAACAAACCAACGTTGAAGAAGTTTGGATCCGAATAAAATTTGTCTTTAGTGATAAAAAAGTTGTGTTAAATTAAAGTACAATGTGACTTTCTGAAATAAAAGACGAGTTGAAACATTTAATTCCTATATAACTCATATATACTTAACAGTTTGGAAAAAATATGTGATAAAAATATTTGTGCCTCTAGCAAGCGTTAGACCTGAGTGTGCTACTGTGTACTAAGGTGGACCTATATTTTAACTTGCCTGTGTAACTCCCTCTGTCTTAATTAAAATCTAATTATTTTAACTTTTAACTTGTTCTTCTCCTTTTGACCTGCACCAGTTATTAAAACTATCTGTTTGTGAGAAAATTATGCTTCATCTACAAAACATGAAATACTCAATTAGCCTTAATACGAATAGATAACTAGCCGTCCAGTTATAAGCATGAATACTACCTTTGATTACTCTTTACCAGATACCTGCAGCATATCGGGTATACGAGAAGTTATCTTTCAAAAACGTAAACTTTTTTGAGTAAATGCATTTGATCCCTTTCCTCTCCCGGTTTAAAAGCCGGACTGACTAATTATCCGTTTCTCTCACTAAAATGATAGGCCCCAGCACCAAAACGGGGCCAATCTCGGACATTGACAAAACTAAAACTTCACCATCTACCTCCAATCCCACATCAGTATCGGACGTTTTGAAACTTGACTTTGAAACGGACCGGAAGGGACCATGCCTTCTTCATTCACTTCCCCCTGAACCGTTTCCTCCACTGCCATAAGAAAAGGGTTCTTCTACGCCAATGTCACATCTATGTGTACAACCTCGACTGTAACCCGGTTATATTCTTCTGCTTTTGCATCCCACTCCTTCCGCCATAACATTCCTCCTCCATAACCACCGTCGCCCTCCGGCGAGATCTTTCTTTACTGAACTATTGCTGTGGTCCTGGAAGCAATGCCTATAAAATTGTATTGCGTCAAATACAGTCTACTAACTAGTCTACTATGTCTTCAACAGACATTCCCACAATCATGGTCAAATTGCCGAGGAAACATTTCCTCATCACCTGCTGAAAGCCTACCGGACAACTTTCCATGTTCAGACCTGCAATTTGACAAATTTGTTGTAAAAATATAATTTAAGTCAAAAACTTGCATAAGCCTAACGCCAGCCTTTAAACAAGACTGCTCAAAAAGGATTAATACGTCTATAGATGACTATGGTCATGTAATGTCTGTTCAGCAGAGCTGGGAATTTTGAAGCAAAACATATTTTTAAGCAATTTTTAGCATAAAATATCAACTTGAGATGAAAGTTGTTCCTTATTCATAGCTATCCTGTTTAAGTACACAACCAAAAACCGCTTGAGCAAGGGCGTACCCAGTAGGGTGCGCCAGGTGTACGTGCACCTACCAAAATTTTTGGCAACCAAAAAAATTGGAATTTATATAATTATTAATAAAAATTGTTAACAATGTTGCATGTCTCTCTTGCATTTTTTCAATCACATTCCTTTCTTACATAAAAATATGTTCATAATAAGATTGCATTCAATTGCACACTTGCCTTTGTACGTTTTGGGGACATTGGAAGGCGCTTTCATTGCTGGTCAGATAGTTGGGATTTATGTAATTAATAGGTATTGCAGTACTAATTTCAGCTTGACTTATTTCTAGTTAGTCATTAGTTAATTACATACGAGTGGGTTTAACGGAAAAAGTGTAGTAGGAATAGTAGTAGCAGGTAGCCAGACTTATGTTTGACTTTACAAATTTTGTAATACAAACTATAAAGAATTAACAGTTGAGGTGGAAAGTTTTCACTGGAAACTAAACGGTTGTTACGGAAATTTATTCCAATTCAGATAGTACCTGCAAATCAGGTACCAATTTCCGGATTTCTAACATGAATAACGAGCATTTTCCGACAACAGTTAAGTCAATGGATCCAAGTAGTCCACATGTCCACAAGTCACAAGTCCCTGACAAGGGGGTTTAACACTTTAATTTCGAAAAACCCATTAACCCTTTCACATGGGAATTAATTACAACTATTTTGTAGTTAAAGTGGGGTTAAAAGTATCTTGTTGTGAAAGCACACATGGCAAATGAAATGTGGAAGCCAAGCAGTCAAAGTGGGATTTCATGTGGATCAGTTATCAGCTGGAATGGGATTTTCAAAAATATGATTCAGCCCTTGGCGTGGGAATTGTTTGTAGTGCAATGGAAACGAACGTAATAATACGTTTTTCCACGGGAACGTAATGGCAAGAACAGCTGATTAGTACGTATTTCCACTTCGCGGGAAGTGCTCAGGCAACGCAATATTAAGTTTCACCATTTTCAAAGAGTATTCGAATCTACGTAATAGTACGTTTTACCGCAGCAACTCTCTGAGAACAGAAACGTAATATTATGTTTTTCCACGTTTGCAGAAGTTCCAGCATAACGTATTAGTACGTTTTTCGAAATCAAAGTGTTAATACGTTTTGCTGGAACATCCTCAAATGCGGAAAAACATAGTATTGCGTTTCTGCTTTCAGAGAGTTGTTGTGGTAAAACGTACTATTACGTAGATTCAAATACGTTTTGAAAACGGTAAGACGTAATATTATGTTGCCTGAGCTTTTCCGGCGGAGTGGAAATACGTACTAATCAGTCGTTCTTGCCATTACGTTCCCGTGGAAAAACGTATTATTACGTCCGTTTCCGTTGTAATACGAACAATTTCCACGTAAATGGCTGAAACATATTTTTGAAATTCCCATTCCAGTTGATAATTGTTCTATAGGAATTCCCACTTCGACTCCTTGGCTTCCACTATTTAATTGCCATATGGGCTTTCGCAACAAAATAATTTTAACGCCAGTTCAACTACAAATGTAGTATTTAATTGCCATGCAAAAGGGTTAAAAAGCAGGCTTATTGGAAAGTGACCACAAAAATAATGAAGAAGACAATTCCGTGTGTATTGCCACTTTTATATTGCATTACATGGTATCGCATGGCATTGCCTATTATTCTGATAAACTGTTGACACCAGGAGACAAATACAGAGTCATAAAAATGCTTTGGAAATCGGAAACGTACTTTAAGGTTTTTCCTCGCCTGATCTCTGACAAAAACCGTTCGTTTTAGGTGAATAACGGATATTACATTAGCAAGACTGAGATTTCATCTTTTTATAATTCATCAACAAATTATGGCTCCTAAATTGGTGATGTTTTTTAATTCAGTTACATACAGTTACTAACAAAATTTAAATATTTAAGCTTAAACTTACATCACTGTTTGAATTTACTAGTTTCATCGACTTGTAAAATACAACATCGGAATACTTAAGGAAGTTGCATTCGTTTTCTCTTGTTCAGCACTTTGTAGTAATGTTCTTAAGGAAAAAACAGTACGAATTTGAAAAAAATTAAGAAACGGGTCAAACTAAATTTCGTGACACGCGTGGGTTGAGTATTGGTATTAGAAACGCTGAAGCATTAAGATAATAACAAAACCCGAGATTATAAAACTAAACCCAAAGCAACTTTGCTACTTTATTTTGTGTGTAATATGGAAAAAAAATTCACAGAAATCTGCTGCTAAAATGCTAGCCATTTCAAAGATTTTTCCTGAGTTAATTCAAAATCTAGAAGCTGACTTTGCTGCAACCAAGTACGTTCATGTAGTTACGTAACTCATTAAGCAAATTCAAAAAGATGTAGACAAATTTTTTAAAGAGATTTTCACTAAAGCTGTTGACCTGTGCCAAAAGCTTGACATAGGAGTTAAGTTTTGATACATATTGGTTTGAACGACAAACATATTGCAGGTCGTTTCCAGACATGAATGAATCTCCGTCACATTTTGAAAATATTGAAATTCATTTTCGAACAACAACTTTTGCTTCGTACATTTGTTTCGTTTCACTATTTGGCGACCACTACAAGAAAGTTTTCGGATCATCATTCCAATTTGTGCAGGCTTTTGAAGCTGGCGCCAAGTACTGTGCAGTCCTGTGAAAACTCTCATTTAGAAACCACTTTTAATTTCTACCAAAGTGATATGACTGGAACGTGAATTGAATTGACTAAGTAATTTCAACTTTAGAAGCAAAATCTAACATTTACCTTTCAAAATGCCGAAAATGGCATAGCTGTCTTATCTGAATGTGACCAGCCAATATATCTTAACTCACACTTATTTTTTTTGCACTCTAACAGATTTTTTTTTCCAGCAACAACAGAACGCATATTTTGTTGTTTGAGACGAACAATGACATATTTAAAAAGCACAGTCGGAGAAGAACGAGTGAGTGTACTGGGTTTAATAAATACTAAGCAAGACAAACTATTGAGTATTGACGAAATTTTGAAAGTAATTAAGAAAAACACGCCAGCTTAGGTTGTAAAATGATAACTTGAAAATACGGTTAAACCAAGCTGGTTTATTTTTAAACGTATACTAGACTTACCAGTATTAATAAATGTTACAACACTGTCTTAAACCGCAGTTTTTCTGTTTCCTAACTTATTTTAGGAGGGTGCACCCACCAAATTTTGATTCTAGGTACGCCAGTGCGCTTGAGTTACTCCTGGTGAATATTTTTAATGACCTGGTCAAGTTAACTACATACTATGTGACGAACAACGCTATTTCAAATTAACCCTCTACCTACCATGAAAGCTAAGCTTCCTCCACGTTCACAAAAAACCAAGCGTTGTTGAATCGTCACAAAATTGTTTCCCTCGCACCAACTCGTTCACACCATTCTTGAAAACTTGAAAAACAGTGTAAATTTAATGCTTCGCAATGCAAACAATTTAAGCATACTATAACGATTTTTAAAACATTTTGCATATCAATTTAATACTTTTGCTACGTATTAAAGTTATTGTACATTAGTAATACATTAGAAGCAAAGTTTGCTTAGCAAACGGCACATTCAAGAATCTAGTTTGAATATTTTCCTATTTATTTATATTTAAACAGAGTTACTCCAAAATCGTCCGCAATATTGCTAAATCAAAAATTAGACACACATTTTTTTTTGCCCGGGAACTGTTTTGGTGTCTTACTTTCAACAAAAAAACTGCAAAACATTTAGCCCTGTAAAGTGGGCTAAGTGAACAGATGGTTACCAAACTCAATAAAACAACAAATTTCTGTTCTCGTATTTGAACTGTCATTTCATAAAATTTCTTGTGCAAAAGTATAAATTTGTTTCTAAATATTTACCTAAAGTATACAAAATGGTAGTTTTCAAGTAACTTCCAATACGATCTGAAAGCAGCCAATGGCCCAGTATAAATTTTTACCTGAAATTTAACCATACTTTACGATGTAGTTAAATAAAATTCGGGAATACATTTGAAGTTATTTCAAAACTATCGTAGAATTTACTCTTAACTCAATGTTGTAGATCGCTACACTACTACATGATCACTTTAACTTTGTCACGTATATAATGTACAATAATAAAATATTCGATATTCTCCTAAAAATGTGATCAAGTCATGTTCAGATCCTCACACCACCTTCCTAAATTAGCAGTGTCTCCTATGTACGTCTCTACTTTCTATTACGCTAAATTAATATGTCCTTGAATATGCCTACCTCATTAGTACCTTATGGAATTCGGCTATATGATATGACTATGCTTGTACCTTGAGAGATCAGAATTGGTTTGGAGCTTGGCTTAACGAGCCATGAATAAATCTTAGTCCTAAACTACCGTTCTCGCTTTACCCCATACCTTTACTACATCCACCCATATTATGCTTTCATAAGTCACGAAGCAAGGACTAAGTCCAGTAATGCACCGACAGCATTTTACATGAAAATATCATAAAATCCAACCGTGACAACTTGCTCTCCGCAGTAGTTGCTATCCGCAGAGTGTATATGGTGCATTTGCTTACAGTAATTGTGTTCCCTCCGTACTCATTCAAAAAGAATTTAATGTTTGGAATTTGTAAGTTTGTAACTAAATCTGGTAGAATTTAGTAGATTCTTTGGTTTAATACTTAATGCTACTACCTTTAAAGCTCAATATTGTAAAAAATTTTGTTTAGCGGAATTGATTTCACAATCCTTAAATCTATTACGCATTATTAAAACACTCGTTGCGCCTACAATACTTTTATTTAACAATTACGCATTGTTTGCACAAAAGGAGCCAAATGTTTAACGAGTCCTAACTGTAAGGAAAGGTTCACCATACCCTAATGTCCAATTTAAAATGTGTGAACAAAATTTGTATCCATGGTGGTAAAAGGGTTACTTAGCCTAAAATTTCATTATACATTTGACACAAGACACCAACATTTTGAATTAGCGTTTTCCTTAAATAAATGACAATATTTATTTACACCAAATTGTTAATTTTGGTCGGTCGAAATACTCAGCTAGAGTTGATGCAACTGGTTAGACGGGAACTAGCTCAAAGGAGAAAGTGGTACGAGGGGAAGGAGGTACGGGAGGAAAATGGTTTGTGGGGTCTGAACCCCTGGGGAAAGGGTCGGATAGGAACTAGTTTAGTAGTTTTCGCAATGAATCTTTGTGTTTAAAAGGCAGCGTTAATCTTCGTTTTCCGAAAGACCGTTCCTAGGTCCTCCAATGCTTCAAATTTTTCCGCTAAAAAGTTAGAAGTAGGGTTTAAGTAGCCTAACCGGTTATCCAGAGGAATTAAAAACTTAGTGTGAAATATTACACTCTAATAATAATGAACAAGTTACGCAAGAATTTTAAAAACAAAATACAACCATTGTTTCAATTTTTTAACATTTTCAGTGAAAATATTCACTTACTTGTACTATGCAGTAAATAAGTCTCTAATGATTAGAGTCTAATCCTCATAAACAACACTTTGTTAGAACTTAAAATGAACCTTGATTCTCTCCCTGCTGGAGATTACTTCAATAAATACTATCAAACGGGGTATAGATTTTCAATTGGAAGCGTTTGTTTCATGTGGCAAATTTTATGTACATTACCTTTCCAGTTTGTTTGTTACAGCATGACACCGCTATTAGAAAAAACTGTGTACTGTACTCCATTCGTCTTATAGATTATTTAGGTTAAATATAGATTAGATATTATACCGATGAGGAGAAGGGGGAGTCAAAGAGCACCAAAGCATTTTACTGCTACTACAGCGCATGCAAAGTTCAATATCATAACAATCGACAATTTTATTATTAAAATCTAAAATGCAACTTGTCACATTTGCTAATTACATTTGTACATATTTTTCAGAAAAAAAAACTCAACATATAATGGTTCCTCAAACTTCGATATAAAATAAAGCAGCATTGAATATTCATGCAGTTCTTTGAGCAGACACACGATTGAAAATGACAACTAACAATGCAATCAGGCGACATGACCTTATAAGTTTTTCTTTCATTTTAATTTTATATTTTTCCTTACTACAAACTTGTTCCCAAGAAATAAGAACTGTTCTCCTTTACTACGCGAATTAGTTTCTCAACTGGGGAACTCTCATTCAACGAATTTAAAACGATCATTTTTTACTTAGTCTGTTATCTAATTGTCCATTGTAATCGGACCACCCCGTACTACAATTTACGTACATATAGTATTCCAACGCTTTTTTAACTGTTGATTCATTTATTATTGTAGGCGCAGTAGAAAATCATAATTAAAAATTATCGTATAAAATATCTCATTTCCCACTAACAATAAGTTCACTACCATTCTCTGTTTGTACATATATATAAGTATGTAAGTACATCCCTTCATCATCCATTTAAAATTTAGTCAATCAATATTATTAATAAAAGTACCTTTATAGGAATTTCATGGACACGCCCTTTTGGCTCTCACCACGTAGCCAATCCTTCCCTTGACTTCTCAATCTTTTCGTGGTAAGTAAGTTGTAAACCAAATTAAATTGACTACTGGGAGGTTAGTTAACTATTCTCATTAAGGTTGAATGAATATATTTCATTCTTTAAGTAGAAGCATGTTAAAAATGGTACTGTGCTTAATAAAAAACAGCAAAAAAGCTGAAGTTAATTTTAAATGCCAAGGGACAAGGGGTTGTGCCAGTGTGCGCACTCAATCTATCTATAACCTTTCCGCGTTTTCATAAAACTAGTTAGTAGTATGAACGCAATCATTTTAAACATATTTGATCTACCCCTAAATCTGCTAATTGCACTTCCACATAAAACGAAGCGCTTCTGAATCATCACAAAATTGCTTAATATTATTGGTGGGTTTTTAGTGCATCAAAAATCACAGGTTTCGAATTTACTTCGCAAGTTGTAAACTAGATTTCTGAAGACATAGCTTTTTGGGTTAAATGGAATGAAAAAATTGTTACGCGATAAAATGTTTTTTGCTAGAGACAGTAACGCTTATGAAATTTAGGGGTTTTAAAACCAAACAAGTATAAAAACGTATGTTTTGAATAAAAGGTTTGGGTTGGTCGTAGTCTTAAAAATTTTGGGGTACTGCGTTCCAAGTTCATTCGCCCCGAAATCCCTTCCATTTCCCTATTGACCACCAATAAACGGGTTGAAGCTGGAATTCAAGTTTAACGTGGGCTTAATAAATTAATTGAGTCTTTTTGATGCTATATTCCTGGTGTCAGCCTGGTGGTGGTGGTGAACACCGGCCGAGGGATAGTCTTTAAGTTAACTTTATCGTTCTTTTAATACAATAAAATGAAGAAGAGTTCGAGATCTACCATCATCTAAACTACCCCCACCTCCTAAAAAATTCCAACGTCTCTCAACCAAAACATCAGTGACGACACACAAAAAGACCGGAATGGAAACCTGTTAGTTCATTTTATTTCTCTTTTATTCAATTAGATTGTAAATTGTCAGGGTATTTATGGTTTTGGTATTTTTCGGATTTATAATGTGTTAGCCTTTGCAATCTCACTTTCCTCAACAGAGTACTGAAGAAGCTAAAGGGAAGGGTTAACCAGGTTAAGGATTTCTTTACTTTGCTATTATTCATTACTTCAAATCTAATAGATGTTCCTGACGTTAAATATCCAAAAAAATGTACTGCACCCCGCACCAGCCGTTTTCCTTTTTTCCAACATGTTCACTTTCGTATGCAATACAAATATCTTAATGCTACGTATCACATCTATAATTACTTTTGCTACTCCCACCTCCACAAAAAACCAAAAAACTTCTGAATCATCACAAAATGCGCTTCGAATTTATTTAGTGATTTGCGCCTTACAATTTTGGTTCATTTTAAAACTTAGCCAGAAATGGAAGGGGCGGGAAAGACAGGCTTACAAAGAAACCAGAAAAACTAGGCTTGTTAATAATGACGTTTCAGAGGACTATTAATGCAAAATTTGTAGGTATGCAGTTCTTGGTTGGATAATGTTTTGAATTTTTAAAGATTTCTGCCCGTATGTCACCGCAAAGGTTGGAGAAAGAAAGGGAAACAAGAAACGAGTCGAAATCCAGCAGCAAAGCCAATTACAATCATTATCCCTAAATGTGTTGGACCCCGGCTTCGTCTTTCAGAGTATAGATCGATAACTCCTCGTTTGGTGAATCTGATTTTTGAGAATTGAAGCATAGATTTGTAGAGGGACCAATCTGCTCCAGTGCGAAAGGCCCCACCACTCCCAATTCCCTGAGCCGATCCTTTACTCAGTTTTCATTTTGAACCAGCAACAGATCCTTCAACATGAGTGTCGCTAGCTTTACCACTTGCCCCACCAACTTTGCCCAAAGTACCGACACTTACAGCGTCAATTCGTTATTCACCGGGTTCACCCCGATCCGGGGCCCCTCCATCTTCCCCGGGATTTGATCACCAAAACTCGCCATTTTCATTCATCAAATCGGTTTCCAATTTGCTTTCACCATCAGTACCTCCTCTGCATTTTCTACAGGGACCATCGCTCTTTGCACACCCAATCCACTTCCTGACATATTTGGACCTAGGCTTTCCATCTATCCACACTCCAGCTGCTATGCCAACTACCACTTTGGGCTAAAAATTGACACCAACTGCTGCCCCACTTCCTGTCTTACTTGGACCACCGAATTTTCCTCCATCCACACCTTCTCAACGTCCAGCTTTACTTGAAACTCCACTTTCTGTTTTACTGTTCTGTTCTGATTGTTCAAAACTAGCTATAAGTTTGCTTTACATATGGGTATTCATTCATGGGTTGGGAGATAAGATGAATTGTGCTATCTACCCATCAAGTTGAGTTCTTTCATTAGGTAACTAAATAAAAGAATAATTACATTGTTTCTATTATTGCAGATTCATGTAGATCAGTCAATTTTAACAAGCATTTTAATCATACCTACGGTAATTTGTTATATCTAATGATCTAATATGCTATTCCGCCTTCCCCAAAAAACCAAAAGTTGCAGAAGCATTGCAAAAATGTTGTTTGACTGCTCAAATTATTTACTATATTTACAAATCCATGAACCCAATTGATGTTGAAATTTAAAAAAATAACTAATTAGAACTTAATGCATGTGGTAAAATTGGTTGTTCTTTTATCAAAAATCATCTGTGTACGTAAATGACCAGAATATCTGATTTGTGGAAAGCGGTCCAACAGGCGGCGGCTTTGGCGGACGAGGACCGGATTCTGATGGAAGTGGAGGAAACGTATCCTGGGCAAGTGGGGTAGAAAGGTCTACCCCCTTTCACAAAGTTACCAATCCTGTAATTATCCTGTTGGAAATAGCCCTATCCAATCCGCAAGTACTCCATTGATGTCTGCTAGGTACTACCTCATTACACTGGGGGAAAAGTGCAAAAACTTCTGCTGCAGACCTTACTCATACTCCAACAGTTACGATACGTCTCAAAAGTTATGAGTCATAACTAATGGAAAGAGTATGACATAGATTGTCCAACGCGGTTGCGCCACAATGCAAATTAAAACTGTAGGGTGGGTGCCAGCGGTGTACCTTCATACTCATTCATTTTTCAGTTACCAATGGAATCCTAACTTCCGGAGTCAGGAGTATAGATTGGTGACTCCTGGTGTGGTGAATCGGATTTTGGAGACTGGAAGCTTTTTGAGAGCTCACGTGGTGGAATCGGGGAATCGCCCCTGGAAAAAACTTTTTCTTCCCGGTATCCAGTTGTACTCGAAAAATTTCCCGGTGAAGTCATAATATTAAAAAATTTCCCCCGGACATACCACGAGACTACACGTTATTCACGACTTGATTATTAAACTTGCAGAGTTGGTTTTTTACATTCCGGTATTTGTATAGACACATTTTATTTTTTAAAAAGTTTATGGTGACACGAGTTTGCAAAAACGAAAAAAAAAAATTGTGAAATAGTGGGAAAACTTTGTAAATAGTAAAATTAATAAAAATTAATAATATAGAAAAGTTTTGAAGAAACAACGGGAAATGGAAAATTTTAGTTAAAACGAGAATATGTATATGAAATTTTCATTTCACAAAATCATTTAAAAATGCATAAATAAATAGTTTATGTTTTGGTCCGAGGAGAAAAATCAGAAACCGAATTTGCCTTTGGCTATTTGGGAAGCAAAATATAGAAATGGGAAATGTTGGTTGAATAACAAAAATACTTGAGGTTTTTTATACCAGTACATTAAAAATGTTATAAAGGATTCAAAAACTTATATCTTTTTGGGAAATTAGTAAATTTCTTGTAAAAATTACTATTTAAAATGAGAACTAACTCGTCTAACGTTCAAAAGTTTTCAATGGTTGTTCGTTACGGTTCAACTGGTTTTATAAATAAAGTATTTTTTGCATTATGGCCTGTTCTACAGTTATAACTTGCACAACTTGAATACGTCGTTGATGTCGGTTAGTTACTTGGATTGTATACATAATATGAAATTATTAATTATTTCATTCGTCTGCAAACCGTAGTTCACCTGAACTTCATAAGTTTGCGTAAAATACCTTCAGATTTCTATAATATTGTTGAATAAGCAAGAGTTGTACTGCTTTTACATTTTTAACTTACTACTTGCAGCAAATGCAACAACTTGTCCCTAAATGTTCGCCTTGATTAATGGTTTGGGCAATCAGTCGTTTAATCGGACTCAGCAATCGTAATGCAATTGCTTCAGTCATGGACAATTTTATATCACAACAGAACAATTTTGCTTAAAAATTGAAGTAGAACTAAATAAGTATTATGTTAAAATGGATCAATTATGCACGAAAATTCGAGAAGTCTTATTCGAAACGAAGAAAATTGTATGGTACTTGGAAAATGTCGTATGAACATAGCATTTTTTTTTTTACTAAGACAGAAAAAATTGTGCAGGAATAGGAAAATTTTTTATGGCACATGAATTTTGTAAAATGAAATCGGGAAAGTTTTGTACAAAACCTTGAAAAAATTTGTTGAAATCTGGGAACGTTTTGTGTAAATCTGGGCGTGGCCCGTAAAAAGACCCAACGTAAAAAGACCCAACGTAAAAATCACCAATTTTTTAGACCCAAACGTAAAAATCCACAACGCGTAAAAAGACCCAAACGTAAAAATCCCCAATTAAAATTTAGAATTCATAGAATAACCAGCATGACAGCAAATAGGGTAAACAATAATTGTTAAATATATAGTCAAATGTCAGTTTTTATTTAAATGTTCTTTACATTTTTTCGGACTTTATATATATTATCTTCATGTTTATGTTTTAAAAAACTATATTTTTCACAAATCAAAATATTTCGTCACAGAAAGTCCCGACATGCAAAATTATTCTAATGTATTGTCTCTAATTGATAATGCATGAATCTTGCTGGTCATATAGTGACTACACTTCTGACCACAAAGAATGAAAAATGCTCACAGTTACAGTTCAAGATTAATTGCGGAACAATACATATCATAAAATAATTTCTGTTTATATACTTAAAGTCATATTAAGTCACAGTAAAAGACGGTAGTAAATCAGTTTCAGTTGGGGCTGATTTGCAATTTATTGATAGTTATATGAAGTAAAGATGTGCTTGGGATGAGGCATGCACGACTAGGTACTTAAAGTAGTGTTAAAAGCTTGAAAGTAGTATTATTGTACATTGCATTAAATACTTTTTAAAACTAGGACCTTCTTATATAAATATGAAGATTATATATTATGTGGAGTTCAAAAACTATTAAGAACATTTAAATAAAAACCGACATTTCTACTATGTATTTACCAATTGTTTACCCTTTTTTCCTATATGCAGTTTATTGTATGAATTCTAAATTTTAGTTGGGGATTTTTACGTTGGGTCATCTTACGCATTGTGGATTTTTACGTTTGGGTCTCAATAATTGGGGATTCTTACGTTGGGTTCTTTTTACGTTGGGTCTTTTTACATGAGACCAATCTGGGCAGACTTTATTAAAAACTTGGAAACTAATATTGTACTAAGCTCATTACTCATTAGAAAGTTTTGTTTAAAAGCGAGAATATTTCAGTGACCGTTTTAAATAGTAAAATTGTTACTTTATTTAGTTAAAAATCTCTTACAAATTCGGGAAGTCTCACGAAGTCTCAGAAAATTTTGAAAAGTTTTGTTCCACATTCGGCTGTTACTTTCCCATTTCCGTTTCCTTCAATTCCCATTCTTCCCTCCTTGTTCCCTTTCGTCTTTGTTCCCTTTCCACTTCCTACCCTTTCCTCTTCCTTTCCTCTTTGTTCCCTTTCCACTTCCTACCCTTTCCACTTCCTTCCCTTTCTACTTCCTTCCCTTTCCACTTCATTCCCTTTCCTCTTCCTTCCCTTTCCTTTTCCTTCCCTTACCCCTATGGCTCAAAACTTCCCGGTATCCTAGATACCAGGATACCGAGTTTTTTCCAGCGGCGCGGGGAATGAACAAAGACTTTTTTGTGAAAAGTACTAGATTTTTGTTATTTGTTGTTAAAAACTGTAGAAGTTATGAAAAAAGATGTCTTTAAAAGAAATGTTTTTAAAGCCAACTCAGTGCAAAAATCTGTTATATGTAACTCAAATGAAAAGTTTCGTTTTCTTCAAGACATCTTAATTAAGTTTGCTTTCAACGCGGTTTTCTAAAATGTTTAATTCCTTCATTCAAACGTCTGAATTCATTTTTTTCGGCGCGAGAGCCATTTCGTAAACCACAGATTGTAAAAAGCAAATGGTTTATTACTGTTTTGAATGATTGCAAACTCCACTGGAGTAACTTCACGACTGATGTGTAGTAAATAATGTACCTGAAATCAAAGTTTTAAAATTGAAATTTCGACTGCATATTAATATTGCTTAGGTTAAAATGATATGAAAAATGTGCATTTCATTTATTCTTAAATCCAAAATAGCCGAGTTCAGGAGTTATTCAGCCATAAATCATTTTGAGATGGGTCCAGTGGGCAAGCTCTACGTGCTAGTTTAACAAGCTTCAGACCGTTTTGAAAATATGCTTTATAAATAGTCAGACACACTTAAAAAGTACCCGCCACTGCTTCTGTCCATTTTCCACTCAACAGACATATTAACTTCTTTTGTAAAAAGAAGCCAGCATATCATTAGCAATAGCTTGATGCTAAATTGCTAATCTCAATGAAATCCAAACGATTGATGAATAGTCTTTTAAAATTCATAATGCCGGATTTATTAAAAAATTAACTTCCTTTAGAATTCTATTCTTCTGCTCCCAAACATCCAGCTTCTTATGCTTTGGAACTTCCTGGCCATCTTGTCTCAAATCATCTCTTTTTAGTTCAAATTGTCAGCCTCAGTATCCTTTTTCTTGCTTATTGCTTCAATATCTCAGGGGCCTCTCCATCCTCCTTCCGGGTCCATCGCATCTCCTGTAGCTTTTCCATTTTTTCGCAATACTTTCTTTGGTTCTTTTCGCCGAACATTGTGGGTGGATAACACCTGGCGCAGGTATTAAAACTGGGTAGGTTGGTCAGTGACAGGACGACCCCTCCGCCAGGCATCATAGAGAGCCCTTCGTGATCTTACGTATTTCAATTGATAACAGCCGGACTACGATGACTGAATTATTTGCAGAATAGCAAATGCTTAGTTGTATTATGCAAAAGCTTTGTAAGGGATTTGTTGTTAATTTTTATCAAATGTATGAAGCATTTGAACGCCGTAAATACTGCACTTTCACTTGCAGGAGTGTTTATACTAGACAGATATTTAAGAAGATTAGTTCGATCGTAGGTTATCAGTATAAAATAAGCTAGTTGCAATAAGACCATTTCCATGCACACTGAGCCATTGTTTTAGCCGCTAGTAATCCACCGGTAAGATAGCCAACACATTCTTACAAACCTAAACTCGAGAAGTCAAAACAACCGGAGGGTTCATTTCCCCCGGAAACATACAGTCGCACGCCAACCTCGCACCTCAGGAATTTCTCTATTTCCTTTCTTTTGCTCCTCCTCTTGTCACCACCATGCTGCCGCAGCATTTGCCTGCCTCTCCTTTAGTTAACTTCTCCTCGCGGGAATATTCTTAATCATTCCTACAAAATCCCTGTTTCCTTCTACATTTTCCCACCACACCAACCAGAACACATCCCATGATTATTGCTCCTCGACCTTGAGCCCATCAAATTATTAAATTTGTCCAAATCTGAATGCAGCCTAGTCTATTTGTACCGGGTCCAGTGTCCGTGGGTGTGCTAGCCTCACTTTTGCTCTGCATTCCAAGTTCCTTCACCCGAAATCTCCAATTTCTCATTAGTACATCGTCAGACCAACAAACAATTCAATATGACTTACCAACACCAATTAGTTCGATAAGACGATAGGAGTAACAGTTACTTTCAGAGTTTTTGAGAATAGGACCCTAAGAAGGAGACATCCGGATCAGGATTTACGTGTGCTAAATTATTTTGTTGAAAAAAGAAATTTAGATTTGTGTGAAAGTTAGACGTTAAACAAAGCAAAACCTTCGTCAAAACGGTATTTTAATGATAGTAGATTGATTCGTCTCCTAAGTCCTTGGTAAGATAGTATGGTAATATTAAACAAATACGTCTACACACTGGAAACTTGTAATAATTTAAGTTCCAGAAACTTACTTTACTGGAGAAACCTGCGGTTTTGCTGTTTGCTACATCGTACTCAGAGCGGATGTAAATGGATGCTGCCAAAATGATGTCAGCAAAAATCCGGATAAGTTTTTAATTTTAACAAATCATAAGGTGTGCATTTCACAATATCAAATATGTTACATATATAATAACAATTCAAAATTCTGTTGAAAATAAACGTATAGAGAAACTTGAATAAATAATTTAATCACATAACTAAATATTCAAGAATTGTATAGTTTTTAAGGAGGTTCTTGCGTTCCGGAAAAATTTAAAGAGAACGGAATTTTTTGCATTTTATTGAATGTTCAGTTACAAAACAGTAGATTAAGGTTACGATGACTTGTGGTAGTGAGTTGAAGATTCTTTTTAATCTCTTTTATCTGTGTCAGTTCATTACTCCTGACCTTTAATGCCTCCTCCATTCAGTTTCACTTTCTCTGCTTTCCCTCTAATTCTATCTTCCAACTCTTCTGCAATGCAGCCCTAAGAAGCAGGGGAGATACGCAACCAATGCGGATTTTTTCTTAAGCTCAGTTGAAGCCATCCATCTAAAATGCAAGTCAAATCTTATATATTCAAGATGAAGAACGCATACGAAACTAATTGTGTTCCACAAATGATAAATCATAAGGAATTTAAAAAAATACTCAGGGCGACCTGTTTTTGAAAATGGCGTGAAACTCTTAAAAGTAGAAGATGGCTCCACTAAGAAGGTTTCGGATTGGTCGTATTATGGCTTTTTTTTGTAGGTTCACATTTATTTAAAGAACCTGGCATGGCTGATTCATTGCAGGAATACCCCGTGCAAATTGAACAAACAGGCCAAAGTTCACAGGGATTCCAAGAAATTATTTAACATGGGGTGAATGGGGGACAATAGCTATTTCCAAACGAATTTTTTAACCTAAAGTCTCATTAATTTTGTGTAAATTTAAAACCACTTTCAAATGAAATTTACATTTTAATAATTAAGGGTGCTCGCTTAGTTCTGTTTAATTAACTCATTCGTTGATAACCAGCAGTTGAAAACATAAAGCCGTTCCTGCTGAAAAAGGAAGACTTATTGCTCAATTGATTTTTTTGCATTTTAAAATTTAAAACAAGCGTGTTAAATACAATAAGTCTTTGTGAAAAATATAGTGTTGTTTTTGCTCTCTTCAAGTTATATTGAAATTAGATGTTAGATAGACAGTGACAACGACAAGAAGAATAAACTGTCAGAAAAGTTTAGAACAAGTGGATATTTTTGTACGTCAAATTTGCTACGTGCTTTTTTGTAAGGCTGTGAAACAATTAACATTGAGATGAAATTTAAATAGTGTATCACTTTGCATGGAAATTTATTCATATTCCCATATAATGTAAGTACTGCTGAACCTGCGGAGGGATCTGTTTACTAATATTACACCAGTAAGTGCAAACATAGCAATTTCGGCGATTAATTGTTTAAAAAAATTCTTGAAATCTAAAAAGTTCTAAACAGAAATACTCCATCTTTCCTGCTGGTATTCGACTCGTTTAGTCGACTGATCTTCAATCCGGCATCCACGCAGAATGTAAGTAATTTTAAAAATAACAGCAATTTTTGGTAACTTGATGTTACCAACGGGTTTGCCCAAAAAAGATTGCGTAGTTAACAACACCTTTGGGATAAGCACCTTTGAGCTTGCCAGTGCGCAGAATAAGGAGGAGGAAGTGACAACTGTATCAAGGCAATTTTAAGGCACTCCATGAAATCCATCGTGTATCTTTGAATGTGTGCAAAGAAGGTTTAGTAAAGTTTCCTCATCACAAACTATAGATTTAGATCAAGGAGGCTGTCCTGGGCTGACTTGGGCAATCGGCAATGACCCAAGACATTTTGAACACGATTGCACGAAGGGAACCACCTTCAATTTTCTCATACTGACTTCTTCTATTGACGCCGCAGCGACACGGTCACGTCCTACCACAATCAAAAATCTAAGCACTATTGCCAGGACATGTGGACTATGATAGACCATCGACAGGGGGTTCTAACAAAAATGCCTCAAATGATATTTAACATCTTGGTGGATCAAATTTTTCAATTATTTTCGATGTACTTTTCAACCAACGATTCTTTCAACCATGATGATCTCTTCTGACTCCCATATACCCCAATTTTTCAAAACATACAAATACGCCAAACTTTGAGACCTTAACTCACTCACAATTTAAGACAGCATTCAATAAGATTTTTTTGTAAATTATTTCTAACAAACATACACAACATAGTTTAGTGTTTATATGGTAATCGATAATAACTCCATAGAAATTATCTAACTTGGGTCTAATACCCTTGCAGATGTAGTGCAGTATATTCGACTCGTTACAAATGTGACAAAACGTCTCATTTTTCATTGACATGACCAAAAAATCGGCAAATCCATTTCAAAAAGTTTCATTAATCTAAGTAGTTGATTATTCTATCAACAAAATCTAATCAGTCCATAAGAAGATTGGCTGTACTGTATTCACAACTTTCTATTTTAATGCATTGCGATCTAAGATTGTCTATGGATCTGGATTTGTAATTGTAATTGCAAGCAGACAGACTGCAGTGAAACGGTTTTGTTTTGCAGTATAGTTTTAAAAAATTAGATTCATATTTCCAAAGCCATTGCAAAAAAAAACGTCAGAATCAAAGAGATAACAAGGTAATGTCAGCTCAAAAAATGTTGCGACAGTGTACTGTTGTGTTTACAGACTCATTCTTCTTTGCCTCTCGAACTAACTTTTACAGAAAATTGAGACTGTTAAGTAGTAAAACTGGAAACAGAGCAAAATCGAGTACAATGGAACACACACATCCAGTGGTTTACATTATTGCAAAAAGCCGTGGCCTTGAATTTCCTTATAACTCGAGTGCAGATGCAGATAAAACTATACTTCAGCAATTGTCTACAACAAACTATACAGCAGATACGTTGATTCCAATTCAAGATTCAATTGATAAGAATCTTGATTTTTCACTAAACTGTTACGATTCATGTCTGTAACTTTGTGCAGTATTCAGGTCAATAAGCTCTTAACCCGAAGTTCTTTAGCCTGCACCATTACCAAACCACAACTTAGCGTCTTCATCATATAATCCTACAATAACTCGTCAATCATTCCATTCCAAAAGACCATTTGGGCCAACATGTCTAAAAAAAATGCTCTATTTGTTTAACATGTGCCAAGTCAGTGATGTATGAGGGAAGTACCGGAAACTATTAAAAGACTAAGTTATCCTTTCTTTTAGAGTCAAATACTAATTCAGTATGCTATACAATCTACTTAAATTAAAATCCGCTTAAAATAAATTTTCATAGAGCTGAGTGCAACCATTACATAGAACTAGTAACGAATCTTATATTGTGCAAAATGCTATTTTTAAACTTTCTTAATCTTCTGTGTTCACTTAAGATATATTTTTTTTCTATATAGTTACACTCTTCTACCTTTAAAGAATAACGTTGAAACTTAAAGCATGTTTTTATAACTATAGAACTTATTCAAATATGAACAAAGAAAATTCAAAAAATTGATTTTGTCTCATCAATTAAAATACACCAACACATTTTATGCAATTATTGTTTAACAAACAATGATTTTAATAGACCAACGTCTTGATACTCTCAAATTAGAAAAATCCAGACTGAAAGAAACGCTACAGATACGTAAATATTTTCGCCAGGGTCTTACATTAGATCGCCCACGCTTGTGAATGTGGCTAGAAACAGCCTAAGCAAACTCAAGGAAGGATTTGGTAAAATTAATGCGTGAGTAATTACCATTTCAAATTGAAGTTTTTTTTTGAACTATTTAAAAATCGAATAATTCCCTGGGTAGGGTATTCATACTGTGCCATAATAGTAGTCCATCAAATGCACGAACAGCCTCTTGGCGTTTTAAATTGCCGCTTATATTTGTAGACAAGTCCGGTAAAATGCGTTTTTACAGCTTTTTATTCCATTCGAGTTGAAATTCCTATTCAATTTATTTATATAAAATGTTAACTAAAAAGTTAAAAAAAATCCTTAACATGGACATGCAGGACACATTATAAAAATTAATAGTAGATTTTTTGAGCTTAGTATAATATAGGATGACGAAAAGCTTGGGTGAAATATAATCGAAGTACTATTTACAAAAACATCAAGTTTAACAGAAGTAGGAGCAATGCGGGAGATTCTGCAACTTTAAAGTAACTCTGTCATATACCATACATTCCTACACGAGTTTTGAGACTGTTTGAACTTTGAAAGATAACGCTGCAGAACAGCTAAAGCGATCTATCCATAGACCTTGACACTCCATATTCCCCAATAACCAAGCGGATCTGACCATCAAAAATGTTGTCCGATTGAGTTCGCTTCTTTTGTATATCAGAAAATGAAGAAGTCGTGACGTAAAGTGCTAGCAATCAAAATCCTTGATTGCAGCACTATACGAGCTGAACTAGTGCTTGATTGTCCTTTAAAGTTTCCATTATTTGGCGGATATTCCATTCTCCAAATTTGCAAATTAAACAGG